>JAFJYH010000253.1:0-68505 GCA_017365405.1 Cadophora malorum | reverse complement strand
CAAGGATCTGCACACCCTCTCTAACCAGCAGCCAGTTTCTGCTTCCACATTTTCAAGGATCTGCACACCCTCTCTAACCAGCAGCCAGTTTCTGCTTCCACATTTACAAGGATCTGCACACCCTCTCTAACCAGCAGCCAGTTTCTGCTTCCACATTTTCAAGGATCTGCACACCCTCTCTAACCAGCAGCCAGTTTCTGCTTCCACATTTACAAGGATCTGCACACCCTCTCCAACCAGCAGCCGTTTTCTGCTTCCACATTTACAAGGATCTACGCGCCATTTCCAACAGCAGCCGTTTTCTGCTTCCACATTTACAAGGATCTACACACCCTCCCCAACAAGCAGCCACTTTCGGCTTCCACACCATTATACATCCTCCCAAAAGGAGCTAGTTTGGCTCCCCATACCTTTGCAATGATCAACAAGCAGCCAGTTTCGCTGCCACACCTTTGCCACCTTCGAGGAAGCCACTTTTGTTGTCACATCCAAGAAGCATCGACTTGTGGGCAAGAAGTCACCACTGCGACACTGACATGTACCTTAAAGCGAAGCAAGATATCTCTGGAGAACCCCTGAAGAGAAGCACGCTGTTAGGATACTATCGTACTGGCAGGCGGTGGGCTGATCTCGCTGGCTCGTCTCCTTTGTTGGTATTCATCTTTCCGCAAATGGCGGAGACCATCGTGTACGTACAACCGTTCTCTTTCTCGTGGAGACTGATCGCTTCAAAAGGCAAAACAATTCCATTACCGATTTGACAGTCAGAAATATAGCACATCACATTCACTCCCATCATCCACAACTCACCGAAGCTCTGGTTAATATTGGCCAGTGTGCAGGCTCGGTTCCGTCTAACACGGTGCCTGTGGCTTCAATAAAAGATGCTGTGCTAAGAACTACTCGAGAGTTGAGTGCAATATTGGATGGAATCTCGGGGGATACTTGAGATAGTGCGAGTAGATTGAACTCAAGGAAGATGTGAATAGATGAGTGCCAGTTATTTATCTTCTATTCTTTCACCCTCACATCTAAGAAAATGCATCACTCTTGTCCTGTGATCTCTTGGAGGCTAGTGCAACTAGCTCTAGCTCTAGCTCTCCGCTGGCCATCACAACTTCAAAGGCATAGATAAGGAAAAACGGCTAACTAACTGGGGTTTGCAGGAAAGGGGAAAACAAGGTAACATCAAGTGAAGACATGTCCATAGAAAGGAGCCTCAATTTCCCCGCCATCCATAGACAGCTGTCATCTTCACAGTCTGCGACAGTTTCCACCCCGCATAGTTCTTCTGGACATCAGGAAGCTCCTCTACGCTGACAGGCCAACCCGCTACATCCTGGCCTCGTGGGCGCTCAGTATAAAATGCCATCTGCTCTTTACCATCTGAAATGTCATTCGCGATGTCTCGAACCACGATCATCTCTTTCAGGTTTGTCATAGCCCTCATTGCATTCCTCAGACCTGCAATCGTCGAATAATCGACCAGCCCGTCCCCGAGATACGTTTCATCGATCGCGGCATATTTCAGGCGAGCCAGCTCAGTCTCCTTTAAAATTCCGAAGAGCCGATACAGGCCATCCTCCTCCTGACTGATGTCTACATAAAGGATATCGAGATCGAAATTGAATCGCACCCTTTCAGGCTGTAGGAATGATCCGAAGCAGAGGGGGTAGAGTGCCTCGACCGCCTGCCTCGATTCCCGACATACGTATAGCGCAGTCGGGAGTACAGCTTGCGAATAGAAACCCGTCGTGCAGTGTTCAGACGTAAGGATCTCCACGATACGGGGGGAGAGAGTAAATCGCCAGATAATGAAGCGAAGTTCGAGAGGAAGACGTGTGAATAAAGTAAACCGTTGAGCGCCAGCTAGCGAGACAAGGGCGATGGATGCCATCGTGCAACTGTGGCAGGTACGGTAAGCGGGGAACTATAGGTATCGATGTCGAGAAAGACGGCTTCACGTTGCAAATCTGTCCAGGTGTAATCAGAAGATATATATGCTCGAGTTCTTCTCCTTCCTATCTGATAACCCTTGTCGCAGCGAGACGCCGGGAAGTCGCCGACCACTCACTTCTGCTCTGTAAGCGCCAGCCTGAACTTTTAACAGAGATAGCGTCTATTGGCGCAAGCCGCTTTGCGCAGTATCACGTACGACAGGGGGTTTCCAGTGGGACTCGTACACCCCAAGATATCTGCCTTAACATTTAAGGAAATTTATGGAGAGACTTCTAGAATTCGTAATTTCTTATTGGAAGAATAGCCTTGCTGCCTTACATGGGCGTACGAGACCCACTGGCAACCCCCTTTCGTAATATACTAGCATCTTGAAACAACCTAGTTAAAGTGGGGTATATTCAGCCTCAACCTCTGGTGGTTCAAGTCGAGGCTGTTACCGAATAGCCGAACCAATGCCTCAAAGGTGTGGAGTCAAGCTGTGTAACCGTTGGTCTTAAGCGATGTGCAACAAAACTATAAGCACCGAGGATAACGTGATTATGGTCGGTGGTATCTCCCGTGCCTTGTTCGGTCGCCGTTCATAAGCGAAGTAGATTAAGCATCGTTCTGGAGGGGCTGCCTGCAAATCAAGTGTAGCCCTTGCATCTAAAAACATCAGACCTGGTCTGGTCATGTGACAAGATAGTCGCACATTTTGTTCTCGACTATAATATTACTAAGGTCTACCTGAGTTGATGATACGGCTACGTAACTAAAGGTTACTGCACATCCGCTCGTCGATTACTATCAGTGGGCATATAGTGGCAGAGTCATACTTGCTACCTGCTACATCCAACTTTGACACCACTGCCACCGAGCATTACAGGAAAGTCAATAAGAGAGTTCTCTCCAACTGATCGAAACCACACCAAGCCACGCAAAAATGGTTTCGCCCGCGACGTTGAACTCTAACTACCCTTCTCTGAAGCGTACAAAGGCAGACTAGTTCGGCATGTGTACACGGATTCGGAGAAATCCTGTATCGATCTTGAGGTTGGAGAATATCTGACCGCAACGCTCTGAGCACTTCACTCGCTCCGCCGTACACCAACAAGCAGAGCAGATGGGTGATATATTCAACGTATCAGTTTGTAAGAACGCAGATTCTGGAGATGGCAACCACCACTTGATGGAGGAGCTGGTGGGATTCTGAGCTATGCGTTTGATGTCATTTGGAGGTTGGCTATGGTTTGGTGGGGGGTAGATATCGTGAACAAGCTCGGTGCTTCTACTGCTGCTGCGGCGATACAACTCCTTCGGTAGTAACTGTTACGGAATTGAGGTTCGCTGTGGAGGATAACTCGTAGAGACGGGGGGGGGAAAGTGAATTCGACTCTGCGCTAACTGCGCTAGAGGCGTCGTACCAACTCTGCAGATCTCTAAGCCCTAGTACTGAGGTATCTGGACCGTTTTGAGCCGATGTAGAATCTGCGGAGTGAATCTGGAGTGGTGGTGGAGGTTGACGATTGTTTGTTGGTGTTGGTCGAGGAATAAAAAAGACGCGGTTGTAGCGAAGCCTGGAGTGGTGAGGCACA
The DNA here is from genome assembly GCA_017365405.1 of Cadophora malorum. Classification (NCBI taxonomy): domain Eukaryota; kingdom Fungi; phylum Ascomycota; class Leotiomycetes; order Helotiales; family Ploettnerulaceae; genus Cadophora; species Cadophora malorum. The sequence continues at coordinate 64,972 of JAFJYH010000253.1, read as the reverse complement.
GGCATGCGCGCTAGTGCAGTAACCAGGAGCCGGGCTCAGCTCGCTTAGCTCACTTTGCTCACGGTGTAGATTCTGCACCCGGAAGCATCACTTGAGAAAGGCGCCGCCAGCTTAATGAGGGACGTTACTAGTTATCTATCCATTTACAGGTAGTCTGCCTGAGTGACCGTCGGTTGGTGGGAGAGGGTGGGAATCGGGCCACCCGCCGCTTCTTGCAATTGCTCTTTGAAGTTTTCTGCGGTGTCCGCGAAGAACTCCCAAGGCGGCAAAATCGGATTCGGTGATTTTCCTGAGTGAATGCCAGTCGTAGAATCCCGCGAATAGCAATTGTGATAGGTAGCTTTGAAGATTCAGTTTTAGAAGCGCCACCTCCAATTCAGCGGCCATTCTGGAAGGAAGACACTCATCTATGCGAGATAATCAGCTGGTGAGGTTCGGACAAGTATCACAATAGATCTTGAGTTTGGAAAGTTGAGGTAAGGCTGATGTTTAAATCCTCTTGGTTGAGCTATCATTCTCTTGTCCTGGTGGGCAAAATGTGAAGTGTGGAAAGCGGTGGGGAATAGCTGGGCCATGTATTTCATCCCCCGATGTGCGTCCTTGCAGCCACAAAATTCCGACATTTCTTGGGAAGTTCAACAACGAACAGAACAGAATACCCAATAGGATCAGCATACAGCATTCCTGACGCGGCAGTTAAGATTACCCAGATCCAATTACATAGTGCAGGTGTGGCCGCGGAGTTATCTCTATATAGGGTTCATCGTACCCCATGCGTGGCGAATGACAGCATCCGTAGACGCCTAGATACTCCAGGATTCGTGCGGCCTGAAGCGTAGGACTTTGGTGAGATGAGCTTTTACGGGTCCTACTTTAGCAGAGACTAGAAGTACGCAGGGTGCCGTTTTGTGGTTGCGGGTTACCTTGTCGCACCGGAGATACCTCCGGACTAGTCCCGGAGGCGTCCAGCCAAGAAAGTGATCGGCCAATAATTTATTACGGGACCATATTGGCGCAGTGACCACGGTGCCTAGCTCCTTCACAAAGGAATTTTATGGCAGCCAGGAGCTGATTGATACTGTGTAACTGATTGATGCATACTCGGCTGCAGCGGCCCGTAGGACTATTATGCCCTTGGCCCCTTATATCCTCGGATGTCAGTGTTGCGTAGTTTGTTTTTGTTCAAAACCGTTTACAATATCACAGTATCTTCTGTCTCTAAGCATTCACACTACTTTCTCAAACCGACTGATCCATAATCAACATCTACCGTCCAATATCGAGCTTGGATAGCCACCCCGTCCTTCAAATACGTCAGCCTCGCACCCCACGCTTCGTTTCAATTCACCATTAAATCTAACCACGGCTTGTCTTCCCCCCGACAACAAATCACATCTATCAAGGAAGATGCCGAAACCTTCCAAGTCACTGGACAGAACTTCGAAGAGGTCGAGTTCATCATATAAAAATAGCTCGGTTGTGTTGGATGGAAGACACAAGAGAGTTTGGAAAGCATGTGAAAGATGTCGTACGAGGAAGACCAAGGTGTGCCATCTGTTACTAATTGACGAAGGTTTCCTACTGACTTCCCTAGTGCGATGGAGAGTCACCTTGCAAGAGATGTAAAGACGACGGGCTCGTATGTACAGCTGGAAGCAGAAAAAGAACTGAAATCAAGCAATTGCCGCGAGGGTGAGTGTCGCTTGGCAATTGAAATGTATCCAAGCTAACGACTTACTGCCAGGTACGTAGAAGTTTTGGAGAACACCCAATATGCCTTGATCGCAACTGTCCAGAAATTGTACACGATGGTCCGCAATGGAGAGCAGTGGGATCTCGGGGAACCTGAACTGAATGATAGAGGACAACCAGTAATTCACGACATCGCTTCGAAGTTGGGATGCATAAGAGCTTCGCCAGACCTTCCACACGCCTTTCCAGAGGGCGAGCAGGACTTTGCACAGTTGCAAGTACAACTACAGTCTGCGAGATCAGAGATGGCATTGGTGGACAATGGGAGTCGCAAACATTCGGACGATTCATCATCATACTCTCCAGGACTGCACAGGACGGAACGAGCTAGCAGTAGTGAAAGCGACCACTCGAACTTGTCCAAGGATTACAACCAGATGATGTGGGCGCAAAAGCAGGCGGCTGCGAAGATTGCGCCTCGGAAGCCTGCACCATTGAGCATTGCGCAAAGACCGAAATATAACGAGGAGTTCAAGTATCAACCTTGCCCTTCCTTGGAGACCACCTACTCGATGCCCTCGCCCATATATACCGACTACCAAACAGAATCGTCAAGGTTTTGCAATGCTTCACCATTCTCTCCTTGGGCAGGCACAGACGATTTCCTCGCTCCAGCCCATGCTCTCGACCTAACGGCGCATTACATGAGACAATAAATTTAGATTCCGAGATCCTCGCCTCTAGCGAGACAAGATGGATTTGATTCGGATGCCATGTAAGCAATGCAAGTTAACGACGGGCTCAACTTTGCTGATGTGACTATCAGACCGAATATGCTTGATTGCAATACAGATACGAAATTGATCAGATGGATAACATTGTTTTTACAGGAGACTACGAGGCGCAAATGGGAATGGACAAGTTTGCATTGTTTACATTGAGGCCCCTTTTTGAAAAATGGTTGAGCAGCTTTCTCTGGCCACCATAGGGCACCGCAAGTGAGATATGAGGATATAGCAGATGAAGAGATTGATGCCCTGCCTGATCTGAGCTGCTTCCTCACATCATTGAAAGCTTGTTATCTTGGCTGGTGTATCGAGTGACAGTGCCCTATGAGAGGAGAGAGCTTGATAGAGGTTTTTTGAACAAATCTAAGTCAGTTGAGAAGATGCGGGTGAATGAGGATATAGCTCAAGAAAGATTACTTGGAATCGATACGAAGCGAGTTTGTTCAATCTATCTGTATTTTCTTGCTTCACAGTAAAAGGCGAAATCGGTGTCGGAACAGTATGGCTCCGAAAACACAGTGATCAATGACATTTCAGTTCTATGCAGATCAGCAGCTCATAAGCGACTTGTGCGCTTCTACTTCGTATGATGCTTTTTTGCCACATCTCTTCCAGTCGCGGCCCCACCTTAATGTCAGTGACATCATAACCGTAGATATCAGACTTGCGTCAAGAATGTGGCAGGCTTTATCTGAACTGCGCTTTTTGTGCTGGTTTCAGTTCTTCTCGGGTCGACTATCCGCGATGCTGTCAGTAGTGGCGCTCATTGTAACCAGCGGCCGGGAGCAGATGACATATTCGGTTCGAAATATAGGAATATATTATGTTCTTGTGTATGGTTTATCACAGCGAGATTCCCATAATGCCGTATAAAGCACGGTGCGCACCAGAGGAAAAACTGCTATCAACTATAAATACCTCTGTATGATCGACGGAGCCAACGCCCTTTGTCTTACGCCAACTTGAATCTAATCATGCCATCGACATACAATCCTCCTTTAGTACTCACAATCATCGGTACAATCTTCATCGGCTCAGCCTTACTTGTTGCATTATGGATTCTGCTCGACATTTGTCTTCGTAAAGGCTGGCAATCAATGATGGCAGTGATGTTAGTTGTGATGGCTGATTTCTCTGATTATTCCATTATTATAACTAATCAAGTCTCATAGGATTCCGGTGTATGTTCTAAACGCACTTTATCTTGCGCCGATCACAGTATGGACATACATCAAATATGGTCGACCGGTACCACTAGAATCGGAGCAGAAACCTTCTTGCCATCAGAAAGGAAACATGGAGAGCCAGGAGGACAGGGCGCCTAATCTACAGCAGCACCGTAGTAACCGGCATACGGGATTGGATCCTGGCAGAGAAGGAGCACATGATAACATGTCGTCGCATGCCCGTATGCATCATGGATCGAGTGACAGACCGATGTTCGCTACTATCACGATTGCAGTCTGCCATTGTGGAGCTGGATGTTTACTTGGTGACGTTGTAGGAGAATGGCTTGTGTATGGTGCAGGCATCAGTATTAATCGACGAAGTCTGTGGGCAGAGTATCTAATTGGTAGGCATTCGTGCCTCGTTCTCTTTTGTCTGATCAAAGTATGAGAGGTGGCTAACAGGTAATGTGGATTAGATTACGGCTTCGCATTGCTCTTTGGAATAATTTTTCAATATTTCTCCATTGCTCCTATGTCAGGAGAATGGGGGCCCAAAACCATATGGCGGGCAGCAAAGGCGGACTTTCTATCCTTGACATTCTTCGAAATCGGTTTGTTCGGCTGGATGGCTATTTCCCAAACTGCAATCTTCGAGTGGCAGTTGCGAATGGATAATGTTGTCTATTGGTGGATGATGCAGGTTCGTCTGCTCTATTAAGAACACTTGATGACGAATGGCTAACGTGAAGTCAGATCGGCATGTTTTTGGGGCATTGGACGGCCTTCCCGATCAATTACTGGCTAATTAAAACCGGAGTTAAGGAATCTTGTGCATAAACACCACTAAGGCTTTCAGGGATTTTGTTGAATTCTGTCGCGACGAGAGGCAACGTAAGAAGTGACAAGTCTGGGAGTATTGTAATCAAAGATATAGAGTGAAGAGTGTTTATCCCCTGTACAGCGTACTCAACACTGACTTATTTGATCGGAAGACCATCTTCTACGTCCCGAGACAGGTGAAGCAACCACCGAAAGCCCTGTACGCGGTAGAGGATTTGAAAGGAAATCATCATGTGTGGTGGAACGCGTTGTTGCGGTTGTTGAGGAGGAGGGTGACTGGTCTTTGGAACCTCTAAACGAAAGAAAGGCAGGAATCGTGGAAAACAGGATATCTACGTGGATGAGATCCAGCCTGCTTGCTGTTGAGGGAAAAGAGGAACGAGGCGCAAATGAGCTTAGAATGTGGGGCCTCTACACATGCACATTAGCGAAGCGAGGCCCCTTAACGGACATTTTGTACGCACGGGAATTGGGATTCAGCTCCTTTTTACTATTGGTAAAGAATGGCTGCATCAAGGAGCACTATAAAACAAATTGAGACGGCACAGGTCCGTTTTGCACATGCCATACTTTTAATTCGAGTCGAGGACTATTCCCCAGGCATAGAGGCCAAGCTTTGCTGTATAGGTTATTCAGGCAGCATTTTGAAGCATATCATATTCTGTCATTTGGCCTGTTCTATATCTCTCCAAGCACCAGTTTTAGGATGTTGTTTTCTTGCGAAGGAAGTTAAATTAGCTTTGACCGGGAACCACATTAACTCAGTGGTCCCGGATTCATCTTCTGAGCTCCAAAGAACCAATCCCCTCCTAGACCAAATCCTTGCTTCCATCCTTGACCTTTTTTTCTTTCGGCCTTTATCCTCCAAAACAGTGAGCCCTACGCAGCGTCAGTAATGTCAACAGTCTAGCAGATGGTTCTAACTCGCATCGTATAATTGCCGTATGTCTTCTCTATATACCCTCCCATCCTTCTGAATCAGCAGCCAGGTTGTGCCCCACTCGAAGATTGCGGCACCCCACTAACAAGGTCAGTACCTGCGAAGCAGTAGGGCAAAGTGGTAGCACCTACTCCAAATGGATCCACAGCACATCTGTGACCATGCATCATGTCGAACAATTCTCGAAGGGAGAGGCTTCCCGTTCCAGTTTTGTCGTATTTCGAAAACAAATTCTCAAAATTTTGTGGGACGAAGCGACCTTCTGCATCTATCACTCCACTATCTGAACCATGCTGGACTAGATGTTAGCCCGCTCAAACGCCATGAGGCCAGACCACGCTCACCTTCGACTTATGGATACTGTCGACGTAGACTCTAAAGAGGGGATCCGGAATCCAGGAATGCGCCAGGCGTGTTGGTAATGAGAAGTTCAAGTTAATGACTACCACTGCAATTAAGGAGAAGAATATATTGAAGCCCAGTTCCCGGAAACCTATGTAGGTGTCTATGGGTGTAATTACTCCGTCGCCATTTCGATCCCAAAATATGATGTGTTGTTGGAGAACGCTCTGCGAAAGTATGAGGTCAATCACGGCAGGCATTTGATTTGTACCCAACTACGTACATAGTCTCCAACCTGCTCGGCATGTCCGATAGATCCTTGCGGTCTCTCGATTGACGGAGCGAGGTTCGCACGTGCGATTCCTGGTTTCTGAATATATTCATCGCAGTCCAGCATTGGGAGTCTCTCCTTAGAAACCGTACTGCTCTTCACAGAAACTATGATTTCATTCTGATTGCGCTTTTCTCCGTCTACTGTAGGCATGTTGCACAAGAGTGGCTTGATGGGAGAGGGCAGAAGAATCGATAAGCAGAATGTTGCGCGTTGACCACGATTCCGCAGACGCCAGTTTATATAGGCATCTGGATTCCAGGAAAGTAGCTTCACCAATTCAAGCTACCGTTAATACCTGGGAAAGGTCGGGATTCCATTATTGGTCCGTCATGTGCAACAATAATCGTTGATGGTACGGTAGAATCGCCGTTCAGCACGCGAGAAAAACAAGTTCGCCCATCCTCCATTCGACATGTATGCATGGACTGCATTCGTTAATGTCTGTCTGAAACTAGTCTCGGTACTCCAGTTCAATCAAGACCACTTCCGAACTTCCGTCCGATGATTTTGATGACGTTGTCAGGAAACACCAGTCCCGAAGTTCCGTCAGATAACCGCCATGACGTCTGCTATGAAGATCATTTCACATGCACATGGGAGCGGACAGCTGAGGCCGAGTGAGTGATTCGGACTTCTGGAGCAGTACGCTTGGCACGAAATAAATATAGAATCGCTCCTCACTCTCTTGTGCTGTAGAAAAACCATAGAAGCAGACAGCAAAGGAATCACTTTCGCCAGGGGTTGGCTTTTTTCCAGCCAATATGCCTGCAAAAGATCAGAATGCCAAATACGACTTCATTATCATTGGAGGTACCTCAAGAGTTTTTGCACTTTGACTCGATTGAATCTAAGCCTTCACAGGGGGAACGGCCGGTTTGTGTGTAGCTGGTCGTTTGGCCGAGAACACCAGCAACTCAATCCTAGTCATTGAAGTGGGTAAAGGGTAAGCTTAGGCCGAAAGTCTTCGTGCTCTTTTTGATTTACTGGTAGAAACCCGCTCGAGGAGGAGATGATCTCCACTCCAGCATTGGCATTCCACCTACCGGAGACTGAGTATGACTGGGGCTATGAGACTACGATGGTGGATTCTCATGGTTTTAAACGTGTTGAGAAACATAACACCAGAGGGAAAGTGCTTGGTGGAAGTAGTGCATTGAATTACTTCAGTTGGATGAGAGGTAGCAAGGGCATATACGATGAATGGGCAGAGTACGGGGGAGAGGATTGGACATTTGAAAACTGCAGGTCGTTCTTCAAAAAGGTATGTTCCGTTTGTGTCGATGGACTCTTTGCTCATGATTAGGGTGTCTCCTTCACTGATGAACGAAACATCCTTGGCATGGAGCCTCCTGATGTTGGGAGCGACGGGCCATTGAAAGTCTCCCCGACACTGCAAATTCCACTTGCCACGGAGTTGAAGCGTGCCTGGACTAGTCGTGGTTATCCAATAACAAACGATATTTTTGATGGTACTGTCAATGGAATGACCCATTTGGTTCGATCCATTTATCAAGGCATCCGTTCTATCAGCACGGATTTCATCCAAGGGCGTCCGAACATTACAATAAAGACATCTACTATGGCATCGAAAGTCCTACTCGAAGGCCAAAGCGTCATTGGGGTTGAGACGCATGGAATAGAAGGTAGACAAATCTATTTTGTCGAGAAGGAAGTCATTCTGTCCTGCGGAGTATTTGAGACGCCAAAGTTGTTGATGCTGTCGGGGATTGGGCCAAAAGATACCCTGTTCTCTCATGGATTAAACTGCTCTGTTGATTCGCCTAATGTTGGCAAGCACCTCCAAGATCATCCCATTCTACCTCACGTCTTCCGGGTCAAGGATGGCTATTCATTAGACCCTGTAATCAGACCAGGGCCACAACACGACCAAGCAGCTCTTGAGTACAAGAAACACCAAACTGGACCTATGGCTTCTGGTTTGTTAGAAATGTCTGCTTTCACCCGGATCGACGACATGTTGAGGCGGTGTAAGGAATGGCGAGATGAGGCAGAGCACCATGGGTGTGATCCGTTAGGTCCCAGAGGACAGCCTCACTTTGAGCTTGATTTTATTGTATGTTTTCATACCTACTTTGACTGTTCTGACCATTGCAGCCTGCTTTCGCGACTCCTTTCCAACCCCACATTCCCCCTCCCCTCACTGGCAGCTACTTGACTGTCGTCGTAGACTTGTTGCGGCCCCTATCTCGTGGAAAGGTGACTTTGAGGTCTGCGAACTTCGAAGACCAGCCGTATATCAACCTGAACTTCCTGGAACATCCTGTGGACGTTGTAGGTCTGCGAGAAGGAGTACGTTTCATTGATGACGTACTCCTCAGAGGCGATGGTATGACTGATGTGATCACTGGTGAGTATCCGGAGCAGCTTCCTCGTCATTCAGACGACTTGATGCACAGGAAGTTATTAGAAAGGGTATCGACAGGTTATCGTACGCGATTAATTTTCCTTGTGGAGATGCCGCTGACTTTCCTAGATCCTTGTGGCAGCTGCCGTATGGGCCGTACTATAGAAGAAGGTGTTGTCAATGGTCGTCTGAAGGTGTTTGGTGTGCAAGGCCTGCGTGTCGTTGATGCATCTGTCATGCCAGTCATTCCAGATGGCAGAATTCAAAGCCCTGTCTATATGATTGCAGAAAAGGTAATTCAGATGTTACTGTCATGAAGCGCACCTAACTTTGTTAGGCTGCACATTTCGTCGGACGGGAGTATTCTGCATCGCAACAGCAAGAGGATCAACTTCCTACCGCTCTTATTGGTTTCATGGATAGGATAGCCAGATTCTGTTTGGGTGTAAAGGAGTTAATAGAAACAAATGCACGAACTATACGAAGAGCGAGGGAATGAGCTGCAGTAGCTTTAGACATCTGCAGAAGTATTCCAGCAGCCCGAGGCAGGCTCGCCTTCCTCCGTGGTTTCAATAGCCGCGGCAGAAGGTGAAAGAACATGCCTTTGAAAGCAATCCTAGTACCTTCCATTTGAATTGTGTTTGAATCGAAAATAGTTCAGCTGGACTATGCATTGTATACGAAGTATTGACTGCTAGGTATCCATGGCCAAAGTGCTGCTAGAAAATTTACAATTTCGCAGATAGTGGGAAAATATCCAAAATCATTGGGCTACGAGAAGATGTAGCGGGTCTCAGCGCAACTTCGACACGAAGGGAAGAGGCTTGATGGCATATTCAAGTGCACAGTTTCGGGAACCACTCGAAGCGTTCGCATGCAATAATGCAAATGTAGCCTTGTGTCTCGAAAATAATTCAATGAGCTAGCTACCTTAATAGCCGGGTAGCCGATCGCTAGTTGGCTTGAACGCAAATAAGAGTAACAATAGTCCCCCGGACCTGGCTGCTACAAGACGCGCCTTATGATGGAAAGGTTAAGGCTAATGCATGCTTTACATCACCGATTGGCAATTCGGGTGGTGTCGGATTCAAATGGGGATGCAGCAAGGTCGAAGCGGTAACTTTGTAACCGGTTACAGCTTGTTTGGTGACGAGCTTGTTAGTGAGATGATAATTTATCCACAGTCGTTCGTTGATTCGGGTTCTTTTTAAAGTGTATAGGGGTAAGGGAATGTAAACGAGACTCTGCAGAAATGATTGGTCATTATAAGCCATTCATGAAAATCCATAGTTCAAGTCAAGATTAAGGACATACTGGACTGTTTGTTTCAGCGGACTACAGTACAGAAGAGGGAATTTTGCTTGAAGCCGATTTGAAGCTCTTGCTCTCCACCATAGAAAGTGCAAAAATGATGTACATAATCATCCGCAAGTGGCTACGCCAATTGAACGAAGCGAATAATATAGTCAGAAACAGTATCGGGATCATCCTCGACAGGATAATGGCCAGCTCCGTGGATACTTGTTGTGCTGGATGAGGGAAAACTCCGTGTTTCTTTGGCAATAGTCCTGTCCAAAACTTTCTTCAAGTCCCGAAGCAGCGGATCGTCTTCCCCGAAGACGATAGCGACCTTTGGTAATCTCTCGCAAGGTATGGTATCCTCGCCTGCCCACCACTTTCGAGCTGATTCATCCCGCTCAGTCAGTTTTGCCTGTGCATTGAAGTTCGTAAAATTCTCTGGCCCTAACAGCCCTTCCAACAATCGCCAGTAATGACTTCCTCTCCATTCCATTAAAGCCCGAGGCATGCCAGGGACGATGTGGGCAAATCTTCCAACGCTAGCTTTAGATTTTGCTCCGGCAGCATATGGCAGGCCGTATCCAGAAACCACCTCCGAGGTGGCTTTAGGACACATGTACCGCATGACGAAGGATTCAGGAATGTAGCCATCGAGAATGCCGGTGATAAAGAACCACACCATGTAGAGTAGAAAGTAGTAGGGGCGTACATCGCTAGGGCGTGGTGGAAAGAACGTTGAGAGAAGGAATATGCCCGAACACGTTCCTTCTGGGAGTGTAGGGAGCGTACAGAGAGCCACACAACTAAAAAATTATGAATAAGTAACATTTTCATTACCAGACTAATGTGTTTGACTTACCCGCCCCAATCATGTGCGGCGATATAAAATCCCTTCAGCTGGAAATGTGCAATGCAAGCTATAAGCGTCCGCATATGTAGCTCAAATGTGATCAGCTCTGCTTTCTTCGGTTTGTCGCTAGCACCATGGCCTATCCAGTCGATTGCGAATACTTCATAGCCATTATCAACCAGCTTGTCAATAATCTATTGGAAGATGCGTCAATTTAAGACTGTGGAATATGATTACTGGAAGGGGTCGACCTACATTTCTCCACATGAAGGACCAGCTAGGATTCCCATGGAGCAACAGTATTTTCTGCCCTGATGAAAAGTGCCCTTCTTCCGGCTTCTGATGAACAATGACAGCCTTTGCCCCATTGACATTGCAACTTTCCCTTGGTGGCTTCCATTTCATTCTTTGCACGGCTTCTTGAGCTTCGTACGTTGTCAAGAGATCCCGGCTTTCAAACTGGAAATTTCCCAGTAACTGGTCCAGTGCACATCGCTCCTCCCTTTTACGGTACTCATCAGAGGAATTGATCAAGGCCCGTCGTCCGCGCAGAAGCAGAAGTAAAGGACTCTTGGTAACAAGCTTTGGCAATAGGGGAATGAGCTTCACAGAAAGGTAAAGAGGAAATAACATCAAGACTAGGAGTAGCCGCGATATTACAGTAGAAGTCAACCAGAGAATAACCATCGAAAGAGGAATCAAGAAGTAGTCCTGTAGTGAAGGACTATTCTCCTGTCGTCCGAAACGTGGAAGCATTGTCAGAATAGTGGGAGATCTAGAAGTAGAAATCGCCCTTCGCGGCGAAAATAAAGAAAATGATATTTTTATGGATCTGAAGCAACCTTAAGGATGCAGTCAAAGTAAAATGAAGTTTCACAAGATAATATCCGTCTCAGGAAAACTTGTTTGGGGAAGGTGGCTAAGCAACCTGGAGCCCCTGCTAGCCATGCAGCGGTCTGCCAGTGTTGATAGATCACGTCATGGCCGACTTGCGCGAATATCATTGCATCAGACAGTATGACTATAGGTGGGACGTATCAAATGTGCAGATCACCGATCTAGTAAAACCAAGTTTTCGCAAGTGGTGTGAGGTCGAAGTGAGGTACATTGAAAACGATAGGCTAGAAAGAGATTGGGACCTGACATCATAACAAAAATTTGAAAATGGCTATCAGCGTTTCCAATGACGTTCACTGTCATATCTTAGGTCCGATATGCAATCTGCAAAACCCAAACCCTCTCTTCTGACTTCATTTTCATTTACTCCATTGTCTTCGTCCATAAAGGCATTAATCTGGCGGTAACTTCATCGTGATTCTCTCAGTCCGCCTCTCCTCAGTCAACCACGTTTACAGATACCCTCTTTGGTCATCAAAACTACCGACAGAATGACGTCTGCAGCCATTTACAATCGTAATAATGCGCCTGAAATAAACCCGAATATTGTTAATGACAAGGAAGTTGATATTGCACAGACAGTTCGAGGTTCGGATTTCTATTATGCGATCTGCGCCGTTATGGGTGCTGTTGCCCTTGGTGTCATCGGTCCCAGTTACGCAAAGCCACGTACAGACCGAATTTTCTTCTACATCACTGCGGCCATCAATATGACTGCCTGCATTGCATACTTTACCATGGGCTCAAACCTCGGTTGGACTCCAATTGACGTGGAATGGCACCGCTCTGAGGGGATTGTAGCTGGCAGAAATCGTCAGATCATGTATGTCCGGTATATCGACTGGTTCATTACCACTCCGCTTCTGCTCATGGACCTTCTCCTAAAGGCCGGTATGCCATGGCCGACGATTGTCTGGACAATATTCCTTGACGAGGTTATGATTGTCACTGGTTGGGGCTCTTGTACGCACACGCTACAAATTTGGTAAGTAATGCCACAAGTTCTTAATACATCCTTACTAATTACTGAAGGTTTTTATGCTTTCGGCTGTGCTGCCCTGCTTGCCATCTTCTACGAGCTTGCTGGGTCTGGCCGAAAGCACGCTCGGGCTCTTGGCTCCGACGTGTACCGCGTCTATATGGGTTGTGGTGTTGTTACCTTGTTCGTCTGGTTACTTTACCCAGTGGCTTGGGGTGTCTGCGAAGGTGGAAATGTCATTGCTCCAGACAGTGAGGCTGTATTCTACGGTATCCTCGATTTGTTAGTTACTTCTTGTCCCTCGAGCTAGTGTAGATCTAACTCGTCTTATACCAGCTTGGCCAAGCCCATCTTCTCGATTCTCCTCATCCTCGGGCACTGGAGTATCAGTCCCGAGCGTATGGGCCTGCGCATTAGCCAATTTGGCCAGCCCGCTCCGCCAGGTATTCACGGGGAGAAGAGTCATAATGTGGGCACTGGCCATGAGACTGGTGATTCTGCTACAGGCGATGGTTCTACCAGCAATGAGGCAGCGAGTAGTGCATAACGCCGGGCTGCTGGTGGTGACGAGGGCCCTGGTCAGACTTGTTCGGGAATACATCCAAGCCAAGGCGATCATTCCGCCTAAGCAAAGGAGTCTTTCCTCATCCGCGGTTCAGAACTCGATTGAGAGAGTTCTAAATGGACAAGAGGCGAGAACATTTGCTAACCGGATTCGAATTAGTATTATGAGACCGACGCGCGTGTCCTAGATTGTATGTGTTTTCGTAGCGGAGGAGGAATCATTGGAAATACAAAGGTTCTTCTGTCCAACTCAAGTGATTATACGACTTGGTTTTTCGCACCTCCAGCTCACATGTTACGCTGCCTTGTTCTCCGAGTCTGTGATTCCTGCCCATTTAAGCTGTGTAGAACCGCGAGATATAGTCGCTGAGAGCGTTCGGGGAAGTAATCATCATCACTCGAGAGTGCTTCGTATTACCCTTCATACCAAGATAAAAAGTCGTTTTATCCTGTCTTCGGCCAGTTCTCGCGGCTCTGTGGTTTCAGGTGCTTTGTCCAGACCCTCCAGAAGCGATGTCCTCTGCGAGCGGAGGTAATGCCACAAGTTGGATACTTCGGGGCTCGGGATCCTGGACAACATATCTGGAGAGCTCGTAGAATGGATCAGTAAAGCTAGCTGATCTACGAGACGTGTATGTTGTTGTTTTGTCTTGATTCGAAGCTGATCAATCGAAAGCTTCAACACTTGCTGGGAAGCGGAGCAGAAAAAGGCTGCCCATCATCTCCTGGGTGACCTAACGTGGTGGCCATCCCATATGTTCGCTCATCCTCCCTCCGTTGTCCATCTTCTTTCCTCCATGGGCATAGTGAGCGCCATTTTACCAGGGACTGTTGCGATGCCCGGTCGATGACTAGTCCAAGCCATCCAAGGTCTATTATGCGATATCATCCGGACGTACAAGCGACGTACCAAGTACAGTGCTCTAGGTACTAGGTACATCTACAGACGTAACTTAGTTCCCATCTTGAAGTACGGCAGAGTTCGAGGACCCAGAAACCCTGATAGCATGCAATTCATATATCGCAATTCACTGCAGATCAAGTTAAAGCTTCACGGCCATGCTACTCGGCTGTAGAAGTGACATAAATATCCATAACCATTTCAGGTCATTCTTACCTTTCGCTTACAACTCGATTGCACAGTCGACATTTTGTAGCACCGTGAATTTCCACACTTTGAATCGCAGCTCGTGTGATCTGATCCACTGTAACGGGTATACAACACAGTCACAATGAAATAACCATTCATCATGTCAGTAACGGGAATAAGATCTTCGGCTGGAAACGAAATGGAGAACATACCGATGATTGATCCAATTCAGCCTTACTAATCTGTAGTACTGATATCATGAATATCAAACCGTACTATATCATCGAAGCGACTGCTTTTCATGGCTTGAAATAATGCACAACCTCGGACCCTTGTCTAGATAAATACTCTGGTATGAACCGGCCATTCCTCCGCCCTCATAACTGTGGCTGAGCACTTTTAGCACTGTGCCATTGAATGTCACAGTAAGTTTTGACCATCGGGAATTTCAACAGCCATCAAGATTCAAGCTTAACGCTCAGTGAGCCGCCATTATTAGCTTCTTTGGATTGGGGTCAAATTAGAGTTGGAGAATTGCTGCATGGCAGTGTCCTAGCCTCGGGCTTGTTCTGGTAAGTACTGGTTCAATTAGACAGAGCTACGCGAGAGCGCTCATTTGCCTGCGGTTCATGAGGGCGAGGGAGAGGACTTTCCCGGAGGCGTGCGCCGAGCTGAAGGGAACATCAGAAGAGCAAATATGCGATGACCACCAATCCGATATGTGCTCAAATACGATACGGAAAAGTCCATTTGATGCGATGTGAGCGCGCCGGCTGCTTGTGGTAAAAAGGAGAAATCTCATACCTGTGCAGCAGCTCCGATCGAAATGCAGAAACATTATTGAGCGATTGGGCACGGATCTCCTCCAGAGCCCAAGCGAGCAGAACAAGAGCAAGCAACGGTCACCCCATGTGACTGCAAGGACGATCTCGAATGAGGCATAAGATCAGATATTACTTGCAATTCTGAATGGCCCGGATGCCAAACCCGAAGGCTGATCGCAAGCGAATGCTGATCGGCTATTTCAACGTCAGATTTACCACTGGTGAGAGGCTGATTGATGGCCTGCTGGGAAAATGCCGCGAGTGGACCGAATACCAAGCAGAAAAGTAGAGAAGTCTAGCCAACCATCCGATGAATTCTTACATAAGGGCACGTTCTGGAAGCTTTGTGCAGCTGGTGACACACTTGACGCCGCCGACGTACGCTGACGTTGGTTCGTCTTCATTGAATTTGTTGTTGTTCTCCGTATCTTGAATCTGTCGGCTCATCGCCGGAGACGGGACATCCTCCGCATATCGGCATC
The DNA here is from genome assembly GCA_017365405.1 of Cadophora malorum. Classification (NCBI taxonomy): domain Eukaryota; kingdom Fungi; phylum Ascomycota; class Leotiomycetes; order Helotiales; family Ploettnerulaceae; genus Cadophora; species Cadophora malorum. The sequence continues at coordinate 49,517 of JAFJYH010000253.1, read as the reverse complement.
GGATTCGTGAACCGGCACCAATGGCAGAGACGTACCGGAGATTCTTCGCAGGGTCAACAGCTTCCTGGAAGTTTCACATTCTATCCACCTCACATCGATGTTAGTGCCGTGGAGGCGGAGGCGGAGGCCATCATGCCATGCTAAACTTTGAATCTACGAGTAGGGGTCTGCACCGCATTTCCCAATAGGATTTGCTCAATGGCGCCTGATATGTTCATTCTGCGTAGCTCTATGAAATGTTCTATTCATCTTTCCGCCCGACGAAGAAGTAACTTGCAACGGGGCTCCATCGTGATGTAGCCAGTGCTTGCGGTGGAAACTTTGCATGGGGAGGAGTAAGGGTCGCGCAGCTTCACTGGGAATCAGAAAAGCCTCCCATAGGGCACAGCTACATTCGATCACAGTACTGGACGAGCCTGTCTGTAGCAATTTTGATGTGATTCAGAAGGCAGTGGCACCAACTCCTGGAGCTGTTACTGCTGGGTCTGTGTGCTGAAAGTCAATATCCGCGCGTATGAAATTCCAAGAACCCTAATGAACGCCAGCACAATAGGAGACACGCCACTTTTAGCCTACGATATAATTAGCTTACGATCCAAGCTACCGAGTAGAACAAGGGTCCGTTCTAGCTTTCCCGGGCTTCTTGTTCAGTAAACCCAGCTTGTTGTGATTGAGCGAGGTCGTTCTCGGTGATTTTCGATTTCACTTCCCACCATCGTACTATAGGAATGAATAGATCATTTGCATTGCATCAGGACCGAATTTTGGCAGGCCAGGGTATCGACACCTTTTGCATTCCAAACTGCGGAGTGGCGTGAGCGTACCTTTGGTGCAGTGGCAAGACCCTGAAGAGGCAAGCAAGACATCGATGCCCGGGTCCGCGACGGAATCGTAAGTAGCTGCCTGCTTGCCCTCTGGTTAAAGACCCTGATCGCAGCAGCTACTCTGCGCCTATAGCCGTCAATTCCACTTAACAAGCCCAGCGCGCTCATGATCCTTCGTATTTCTGCAATCGTCACTCATTAGCTTCTATACCCTGAGGAACCGCTGTCAGGCGAGGAGATCTGATTCCGGACGGACAGCACTAGCGCTTAGAATCTCGACAAGGCTTGGGAGTCCGAAGTCCACAGTGGGCAGGTCGATGGTACTGGACCTACTCACGCCGCATATAATTCGCCCTGTGTCCACTTCCACTTTTCAGCAGTCCCGGTTTTAGCCCAGTATCGATCGATGGTACTTCGCGGACCCATAGCGATTCCTCAAAATACGTCGAACTGGCGTTTCGGCCAGCCAAGTGCCGCTGGAAATTTGAGAACCGTCACACCCACTCGTGTGCAGCTGGCAAATGCTCTGTAGAAGCCGTGCTGTGAGAAATATCAGAGCCTTCCTCCGCAAGTCAGGCTGCACAACCGCGTCTTCGTCGAATATGCACACCTGCACCACACTGCGTTGTAGCTGTGTTTGGGAGCCCACTCAATACCGCAGTCACGTTCAGATAAACTTATTGCGTTCTATCTTCCCCGCCTAGGCCAGTCTGCCAACATTTTCACCATAACACCCTTTCCCATCTCGCCATTCAGTCGCCACTTATCGAACACTGCATCACTACGGCGGTTTGTAGGACAGTGATGATTAAATCCTGACGGCAACTGCTGCCGCCAAAACCTCCATATTTTTGGCATCCTGACATGTCTTCCTCGAACTTTCGCAAAATTAAACCCTCCTCTGGGGAAAGCAGTGCATCAGCCAGCAATCCAAGCCACTCGACATCCGAGAGTACGGGATCTGATCCGCGCCGCCCCCGCGCCGATAAAGACATTCCTGCTGAGAGCAGTTCTTCTTCACCCAAACGTCGAAGAGTCCCGGAATCCGTTACACGCAATGCCTGCCTCAACTGTAAAAAGGCACGGACAAAGGTCAGTACTCTGAGTTCCTCCTTTCTTCTATGCGGACACCAAAGACTGCTGTGTCAAGCAGCTGTCGTCGTGCTTCAGAAACCCCTGGCTGACGGCTGTAGTGTGATGGCAACAAGCCGTGCAAGAGGTGTGCGATACGAGTCGAGACCTCTGAGTGCGTCTACGAGGTTCATATCAAGCACGCGAAGGGAGAGCTGATCAAGCAAATCAAGGAGCTCAGGGCCAAGGACCATATGACAGAACACATTCTCCAGGCTCTGTCCACTAATGAAAAGGTACCGGAAATTCTCGAACGGCTAAGGAATGGCGAGGCATACGATAGCATTGTCGAATGGCTGGGACACTCTCCTCTGGTGGACCTCGAAAGTCTGTCGCCAAGGGAGTCTCGAAATTCTACATACGAGGCCTCCGATCACGAAATGGGTGGCATTGGAGCTCCGAAATCCTTTTGGACGAAGGTAACTACCGATACATCCATTCTGGACCATCTTCTCCAGCTCTATTTCGCGTGGATCCACCCAATCCATACGCTATTCAGCGAAGCACGCTTTTCCGATAGCTATGGCCGGCAAAACGAGACATACTGCTCGTCTGTACTTGTCGACTCAGTTTGTGCGTTGGCATGCAGCCTGCACACGGCAGTAGATGGAGAAGAAGGGATATATGAGCGACTGGGTGCGAGGTTCAGTGACGCAGCCCGGAAAGCTTTGGAGCCAGACGACAGCCGGCTGACGACAATACAAGCCTTCGCCGTGATGCACTTAGTAGATTGCGCTCACGGCAATGCTTTGCGTGCGGTGGCCTACTTGAAAGTAGCAACTCTTGGTCTACCCAGAGCGGTATATCAGGAAAACGAAGGCTTCGTGGAGTCCTGGAAAGCAACGTTTGGTGGAATAAGGAATCTGAATGTGTTAGTAAAAATCTCCTTCTGCTGATCTGACACCGTCCCTAATGACCCCAAGTGAGTGGGCACAGATGACATTCCAAGCTCCACCGATAGTCGAATCTGCAGTGTACAATAGCACAGAGGAGGTTGATGACCTTCTGGACAATCAAAACTGGTATCCCTATCGGTTTTCCAAGGAGCAACCTGAAGCTCGTCGGAGCCTGCTCGCAACAACGAACAGGGAGAAATCGAAGTTGAATGTGATCCTTCAGGACATTGCCACGATGGTATATTCTCAGCGTGGTCCTTCCATATCCGCGAGACAGTTTCTTTTTCAGTACGGACGACTTCGAGCGTGGCGAGAGCAGTTGCCCGATGTACTCAGCAGTTTCGAGGATGGTAATGAAAAAGTACTTCCTCATGTACTTTATTTGCTGTGAGTTTGAGAGCTCCACATTCCAGCGGGTCGTCTGACAGGCAAGTATGTACTACAGTACTGCGGTTGTGCAGTTGCTTCGACCACTGCTCGACCTCGAAGTGTTCCCCTCATCTCTAGTGGATGGGGCAGTTTGGGAGCACGCTCAAGAAGGACTTCGCCTTCTCGATAAATACTATCGACCACAATACACATTTCGATACCAGCCATCTCTGCAAATGCTCGCATCTCTGCAGCTGATTGACATCATAGCTCGATTCTTTTCTGAAGGAACACAGGAAGGCAGTAAAAATGGAGCCGAGGCTGTCCAACTTGGCATGGAACTTCTGATGGAATCCCGAATTGGCTTTCCAGTCGCTGGCCCGCTGCAGGAAATGCTGCGAAGGTCGGCGGTCGAGTGTGCTGTCCTTCTCCCAAGGAATCTAGAAGAGCTAATGTTCTCGCCAACATCTCCGAAGAGAGTTTACGACCTGGATGATTTTCTTGGAGCGTGCACAAATCCGACATACATACAGCCAGTCCTCGAAGCGCACGCAAGATATTCTGCATGCTTTTCCTCGGACTGGATAATCGAGGGCCCTGCTTATGGTTTCCGTGAATCAACATTCGGTATTCGCCGGTTGAGGTTTCCATCCGCGGAGGAGAGGGGTGCTCAGAGTCTGATGCAGGTTCGAAATCTGCTGAACTCGACACCGTAGTGTTGGTCGACGAACTTCAGTGGGTGAGGATATTATGCAGGAGAAGGGTCTTCCCAGGACAGAGGAATCTGACCTATAAGGTATGGATTTGTGGCGAGTGGAACGTTCTCTAATCGACCAGATCTTTTCAGCATATACTCTTCAGTACTCTAGCAGATGGATAACTGACGGATCTATTCTCTTTGAGAAAGACAACTCTCCCTTGACCATGATTTCCGAGCGATACCTCGACATATAAATGCCAGACCTCTGCCAGAACTCTTCCAAATCCCATCACTTGCATCGTCCCATCTGGTGTTGGAAGGCTGATGGTGCGGAGACTCTTCGAATAGAGGAGAAGCGTAAGCTGTGAAAGAGGTTGTGTAACTGTAATGATACCTTCGGTCTTGGGTAGAATTCTGGTATCTATCCTGGACCTTGAGCTTGCGGGATGCACTGGGCCACTGAGGCAACCTTTGTGTGATAGATAGAAGTTGTCGTGGTTATCATCCCATGAAGGGGCGAAAGCCAGGCACGGAGGCACCTCCGGTCGTGTCCACTACTCGCCACCCCGGTTCCCAGTGTCCCTCCGAAGCGCAGCGAACGAGACTTTGACGCCCGTCGCGATCAACGACGATGCGGCTTCCACAATCTGCTATGCAAGTTTTGTATTCGGTTGTCCAATCTTCTCTTCGGCGCATCGTCTCCTTCGCTTGAAGTCGAGCTTACTGTCGCATCTTGGGAGGAAATGATGCAGTGCTGTTGTGGGCAGCAATTCCTGCGACGTTCGCCGCCTGGAGGACTGTACGTCGGTCGTATGATGTGGGCGCACCTGTCCAGCATTAATGGCTCCATGCTCCAAATACATACCCATTCTCCACTCTCAGCAGGTGTAAATCGATGATTCTCGAGGTCGGGGTGGCGGTCATTGCTCCGATATCAAGAGCTGTGCTGCGCTCGTGGGACCCGCCATTATGGCGGATCGCGTCCAGTGTGGTCGGGGTCTTGATTGGTGGCATGGACGGGCCCGATCCGAGAGAAAGGGCTTTTTGATGGATTGAGACCACCTGCCAACATTCAAGCAATACGAAGACTTATCGCGATCAGCCCCAATCCTTTCTCGTGGTAGCTCTCGTGGTAGTTGAATTTCGGTATTGCCCGGGAGCAAGAAACACTTCTTCATATACATGCAAGACCTATCCGAGGTCCCACAAGTACTACCGTGTTGAACCAATGTACATGTCACACCAGAGCAGATGTAAGGCAACCCTCTTTTCAGTCATGGAAGGCTGGTAGCAAGTGTTTCACACTCTCCAGTCGAAGCATGCGGACCCGGTAGAGATCAGCTCGTGGGACGAGAGCTTGTTGCATAGCAGAAGCATGTCCAATCCCTTGGTCGGCCAGATGAACGCCCTTCAGGGCTTGATACAATCGAGTTCGGTGCTGACAGGAGACCAGTTCCATAATTGGACTTGCTGGGTGTAGATGCGCTGCCGGCTGAAGAGTGCCTTGAGGGCTCCGGGACGTTGATTGGGATCAAAACTTAATCCAGTGAAGCAGCGCAGCTATCAAGAAAATGGTCAATCCATAGACTGAACACATCTTCTGCGACTATGGATTCATGAAAAGACAATCGCTGCAGGTGAGACTAGAGACTTTGACATCTCATTCTGGAAAATGGTCAAAAATTTTCCACAGGGCAAAAGGAGGCCTCCAAAGCCTCTGCGCATCAGATCAAGGCCTTCGTTGATTTCTACCATACCAATATGGATGAGTTCCAGCCGTCAAATCTTAGTGAACATTCCACATTCGACGACTTCTTCGTCCGACGGCATGCAGTAGGGAGCCGGCCAATATTCGCAGAGAGCGACCCGAGCAAGACAGTCGTGGTTGCTGATTCTCGAGTTGTCGTCTACCGTATCTCAATTGCAGGCTCTCTGGATCAAGGGGGCAACAATTTTACTATTGGCAACCTAATTCTTAACGTGGAACGAGCAAAGCTTTGGGCCGATGGTGGTGTTGCGAGCTTCCGATTGAGCCCGCAGGATTATCATCACTACCACTCTCCAGTCGCTGGCAAGGTGAGATGTTTCAAGCAGATTACTGGCGATTATTACCAGTTTGATCCTATCTGCCTCATTAGTAATGTGGATATACTGACACGTAACGCGCGGCGTTGTATTGTTATTGAGACGAAGGAATTTGGAATGGTACTATTTGTTGCTATTGGTGCAACAGAAGTAGGCACAGTTGAGTAAGACTGACTATGCAACATGATGGCCGTTTCTTTTACTAAAGCGTAAACAGGTTAAACGAGCATTGCGCAAAGAAGTTAAGAAGGGAGATGAAATCGGGCTTTTCCAATTCGGCGGGTCTAGCATCATCGTTGCATTTGAAAAAGATCGAATTAAGTTCGATCAGGATCTCTTGACCGTAAGCCAGCAGCGTGTTATAGTGGATGTCGAGGTGGGGATGAGTTTAGGCACCGCATGTCCCAAATCTTCGTCTGAATTAGGTTTCCTTTGGTAGACTTTGCGCATTCAAAAATACGGAAATAAATCGTCTTCAGATTGGATGATGATTTGGTCTTTTGATCTCAGCGAGTTAGCACACCCCTCTTCGATCAGCCTAGGAAGTAACGGCGTAAGGACCATACACCTGTGTTGCCACTGGAGTGACTTTATTCGCATCAGAAACATGAGGCTTGCAATATGAGTATTACATAAGGCCAGGAACAATTCATGACTTTTCTACACCAGGTATCATGAGTATTCGACCTTTTAATCACTGTCCACCATCTACCTCATCTATCAATTCGAATCCCGCTAGATATAATTCCTTCTTGAAATCCAAAGAAGGTAGCACTTGGAAAGGGAATGGAGAAAATAGAGATTTAACAGTAAAAGTTTGACCTGCAAAGCAGCAACGCTCCCTTTCTAATCCAAAGACCTTCACCATCACACGAATATTTTTACAAATATCCTCTACATTTCCAGTGAGAGTCGCCTTCTCCTGCGGAGAGATAGGCATGTTTGCCCGCACAGCTGCTACGACTTGTGCTCCACGTACCGCTTCCTCGTGAGAGTACCCCATTTCTTGGAGGTCATTAACGCCTTGGCTGAGCTGAGTCGGAACACCAGCCACTGGAGAATCTTCTTGCAGAACGTGAAATAGATATGATGCAAGAGTAATGAGTGGGAGAAAAGAAGGAGCTCGACGCAGGCTATAAAGGCGGCGAAAAGAGGCCAAAAGAGCTTTGATTGTCTCTGTGGCTTGGAAGCAGATCTCGTGCGGGTGGAAGCTAGAGCCCCATAAACGGAGTCTGACAAATGGACCAAATAGGGTAAGAACCGCGAATTGGTAATATATACTTAAGAGAACATGTTAATCCCGAGCTGATACCGCGGGAAAGATATATAACTCACTGCATGAATATTACAGCAGGTGTGTAATTTTCTCCAAGCCGCAAAGTTGCAGGCACAGAATCATACCAGGCAAGGTACTTATGATAGATCTGTAGGACGTGCTTGCTAGTAAGTGGTAGAATAGGCACGTGGAGTATATACAGCGCCTCATGAACGACCTCAAAAAGTTCACACATGACGATATGTACTGATCGCACGTGACTGGTCTGGAGTTTGCTAGGTCCCGGGGGTAGCTCATCGCCGGTATAAGGTATCCAGACTGTCTGCTCTTCGGCCTCGGGGAAGGAGCCTTTTGAAATGAGAACACCTTTGCGACTAAGATGAGGGAGGCGGCTTCCAATGATACACCAGGCACTTGGCTGAAGTCAGTCTGGAAAAAGCGCAGGAGTATATGGCAAACGATGCGCTGTCTTACTTGTCTAATGCAAAGGCACCCCAGATTGTGGCACTGCGTACTTCAAGCTCAATCTGACGAAGTTGAGACGTTGAGGTGTCAAGATGTAATCCCATTTCTACAGCCATGCGAATAGATCTCCCGGAGTACAAGATACTCTCATGTTGGTTTCCACGGCTCAGTTCAAAAATAGACATGATGCCCAAGGCTTGAACAGTTGTCAAGTGCGGTGTGTCATCTTCCTTGGCCAATAAACGTCCAGCTTCGTCAAACAGTTGTTGTCCAGAAACGTGCCTGTTTGAGTCTGTGCCTATGTCCGTTTCATGCATGCCTGAGAGCGAGCATCCAATGGCTAGAATGGCATTGACAAGGAGGGATGAACAATACCGGCGCCGCCCTGCTCGGTAATCGACCAGGAAATGTTGCCGCGACAGAGTAGCAAAAATGGGATATTCCCAGCAGAAGTATAGTGAAAGAAAGTGTTCGATAAGCACCTCATCAGACATGGCTCTCGTCCAAGGCTCACCGTCCTGTTCCTCTTCGGTATTCTGCCTAGAGTCGGCCCTTGTGTTCTCCACCGGGTCACCTACCCATTCCATATCGTCCTTATTTTGCTCAAGGCGTTGTTGAATCTGCTGATCTGCGATTGCCCCGTTCAGTTTTCCCCATATAACCTCCAGTGTATTGCCGTCCTGGAGCTCTTGCAGTACAAGACTGCGCTGGTCCCCGGAAGCCAAGCTGGCAAAGATCTCTTCGCTCATCTGCCGATACTTTTGGAGCTCGCCAATTGTAGTCCTCAGATCTTTTTTGCTGACGTTGACAGGTACATCATAATGGCAGGTCGCGAGGCCATTACCTTCGCACCTTGCACACGGATTGTTCCCGTCGCACTAGAAGATAATTAATTAGCCTTTTACTTGTGCCGCTACGACCGAGATATATCGCTCGCCTTTGCCTTCCTCTTTTTGCACTCGCTACAGGCATTCTGGGTCACATAGGCGGTTCCCCTACGTCGATGAACTGGAGTGCTTGTGTCGGCCATTTGGAGGGTTGGACATTTACCGAGGAGGGCTCCGAAAGCAAGGAGGAACGAGCGAAGTGAGGGCTTAGTCAACGGCTGGCTGGTGCCGCTGTCGGTCGCGAGGCTTTGACTTGATGGATACCGTCTCACCGCCAAATTTTGCCCTCCCTAACCTTACAGTACCGCCATACAGTATCCAGTACTCCTCCTGCCCTCCTTCCTTCCTGCCCCCCTCTGGTAATTTTTAAATCAATCTTTGATTGGCTAGATTAAATATCACCTGACCGTTATCGGGCGTCAGTGGGACTGCGGCGTCGGAAGTATCTCCGTAGGTGATAGATGATATTGGGGTACGGAGACAGACGGTCGAGTCGGGACTCGTACCGCGAACTCGTTGGGGTGGGGCGCGGGTCGGAGGATGGGTGGGGGGCTGAGGAGGGGCCGAAGAGGCCCCGACCAGTATCTTGAGAGGTACTCTTTCTCCTAGTCGTGCTAGAATCTTGCGACAGTCTTGCTGTCGAATTCGTGATGTCTATCTCCGAAAGCGCAGAGAGATTCGTGTCACTACCACACCATTGTGCTTGGAATGATCGATCTTGCGAAACAGGTGCGCCAGGTGAAGTGTGCTGACCAGGTAGTCGTCGAGTCCTTCGAGATCTGTCAAGATATAATCCCTTTCAGGCAATTCGCAAGATGCCGCCGATGCCCCAAGAATATGATTGCCTATTCGACGCATTACTGCAAAATGGCTACGCCACTTGTTCGACTTCGTGTGGCCATCTACGGCTAGGTATCACTGGAAATTGAATAAGCTTTAGGACACGGCGAAAGTCAAGAAGCGTGCTGGGTGTCGTGCTCACTGAGATATGGAGGCTAGGAAGTCAATGAGGTTGAGATTCGAAACAACAACGTAGCCTCGGGATAAGCGATATCGTTCTCAGTAAGGCACGGCATGGTCGAAGAGCCGGAATCATGCGCGGAACTGCACAGGAAGTCTTCATTCACCTTTCAAGGTCCAAGGTCTATGTGTAAGAGCTCAAGCTGGTTAGGGGTGAGACGGCCACATGTACATTTGGGGCTATTCAAGAGTGCAAGGCAGTAGAGATTTAAACGCTTGAGAAGGGCCTCCACAATACAACAAACAAGATAACCAGCATCAGGGGAGGACGGCAAACCAAGAAAAGCGAAATTCCAGGAGCAGCATCCCTCTCATCCCTCTCATCCCTCCTCATCCCTCTCGTCATAGCCCAGCGCCTCTACCTATGACGGTCTAAACGCTCAAATATGTAGTGACATTTGAAATGCTCTTGGAAGAATTGGTTCTGTCCCGGTTCTCCGCATGGACATAAGACGTTCTTCGACTCTGGACTTTTGAGGAATCGATTCCACATTCTAGTCGCTTTCCTTGACCAAGTAGGATGTCCACCTGCCCATTCCTCGATACGATCGGATGACTTGACCCATGAGTCAATTCCTAGTAGTACCCGATTATCATCCAAAGCGAGCTCGATAGATAAGATGAATCGGTCAAAATACACATTTTGGTAACGTCGACCATCAACGCGATCGAGTCCAGTAGACAGGAGCGAAGAATATGATTTCGCTGAGGTAGGGGCGATAAAGTCGATAGTAATCAGAAATCCGCAGTTTGTTGTTAACACTGAATGTATAGAACCCAAAGGGATATGAATCGCGTGTGAGGATGTCATGTTAGTGATAAGACCCCCCTCTAGATATCTGCCAATTCTTGCGAGCTTTTCTTTTTGACCCTCTGCCTTTTGTAGCAAATCGAGATTATGTTTCGTTCCTGGGAATAGTAGACAGAGCTTCTCAGATCCAAGAGATAAGGAGAGACCTTCACCAGGATCTGGATATCATTAGCAATAGAAACACCTAAAAAGTGCTTATTAAGAGAAGAGTTAATTCCATACCAATATGGAGGTCTGTCTTAGAGTATGTTGGAGTGACAAGCAGTTGTTGATTGCCTTCTTCAAAGGGTTCAATATAGAGGCTCATCTCTTCAGGGGCCCTAAAGATCGTCTTGGGAAGAATTTCGGGGAGGTTGAATCCGACGAGCGAGACGGGCATTGCAGGGTCATGCGACCACAACTGTGCGAGGGCGATACTGGGATCAACCTCCCCATCTATCTCGCCTCGACAGAATGCGGTGTAAGGGGGATTTGAACTTGATTTGGACTCTGAAATCATCTTCATGGTAGCCAAAAACAGTGCGACATCAGTAGGAGGCTGACCTCCCCAAAACTTTTTCGACTGGAACAGGCGTGGGTACGTTGTGTGTACTTGTTCCCAAAGATTCTTATCCCCTTCAGAGATGTCGTCCAAAGTCGACAAAGGTATGCTCTCTAAATGAGCTTTTGTAGATTCATCAAATACATCCAGGCCCTCCAGAAGACGCCGGACGCCGTTCTGGAGGATGGATTCCTGGCTATCATGGGTAGCCTTCAAGTCCTGGTCCTGATCTTCTGTAAGGGAGTGTCTGTGGAAGAATGGTTCGCTATGATGAAGTTAGGAGACGGCAATGAGTGGAATCCGGTAGAATTACTCGCCTTGAATATTTTGGGGTCTCCTTTTCGACCTTGATTCCAAGATCTTTATGGAAGGGTGTTTTGGCATGCCTTCGGAGGTGGGAGGCGCTTTTGAATTCTTCTGAAAGACAGTTTTTATCGGGACAACGCCGCATACAACTAGCAAGACGCCACGTCGCATTTTCAGAAGGCCAATCTTTATACAAGTCCTTATGATGGTTGCAATCGCACGGGTTATAGCGGCGGTGCTCTCGTTGCACCCTTTGTGGTGGCATCTTCTTGCGAGGATCGCTGCCGCTGAAAAGAGGGCTTGAAAATGATGCGGAACCACGCTCAAAGAGAACGGGCACTAAGACTTGTTGACACGTGCTGGGATGCTCGAGAAGATTCGAAGGGAGGGAGAGGAGAGGAGGGAGCGACCTATTATATAGGCACCCATACCGCCTGAGCAATGCAGTGGCAAAGCACTGCCACCTGACCACATATTGACCAATCCTCATGATCCCATTGTCCGCACATCACCACGGCGGTCCTGCATGCCACGGTAAAACGAGGCAGTGCATCAACTAGAGAACTTAGTTCGCACCGGAGCCTAGAGACACTTTACGGATAGAGTCACCTGCTCTACAGTAGACGGTTCTCTGTTCGTGCAGGGAAGCCCAAGTGTACGCTCCTGTCGTTGATTTTGATTGACCCAAGAGCTGATAAGTTCCTATTGCAAGAAGCATAACTCATAGTTGCAAGGTTTGCGGGAGAGCGTAGGAAGTTGACAGGTATCTTTGATGGTTGTAAGAATGTTGATGATACGCAGGGATCGATGTTTAAACTTCTATACAAATAGAAGATCAACTTCCAAAACCTGATGTTTCATTTTATTAGCGCCCCGCCCCTCCACGCAAACCACAGGCCTGGCACATCTTCTATCGCTATACGTTCGTGTAGTCAGACTATCTTGAACGAAAAGATAACTTTCTGGGGGTAGCTTCTAACCAAACCAAACGTGGATGCATTCGTGGCGATCGTTTGCGTAAACGAGGGCGTCGGCACGCACGAGCATAGGCACGTATAAGTTCAATTCGGTTTATAGTAATGGATGATAGAATCATAAGGCACAATGGGCGCAAGACTTTCCCAACGGCATACTGGGGTCACTAGCCGATTCCAGGCAATAACCGGCTTCATGTCGTTTCTCTTCAAAAATAATGTAACTTTAAGCCAATCGGCTATTTCTGGCTGACGTCGGAACGGGCCGCCTCCGTAAGCATGGCTGCATGGTATCTAGAATCTGGGGAATTGATCGGGAAGGCGGAAGAAATTTAAGACCGGCGAAGCCAAGCGAGATATGAGAACATCCAAAACACCTAGTTTTGGACAACGAAACAAACATTTGAAATAATTGGAAATCTTTATATTGATAACGAAGATACTTTACTAGTATTTGTTTTGATTTATCAAACTTTTGGGGTAATTTGATTAGTTGTTATTATGGAAATAGTTGAGTTAGGTCGATGCGGCAAAGACTTCGCCACTCACAAATTTCCCCCGCCTCGAGGCGAAGGTGTTATCACCAAAGGTGGCCGAGTTGCTCTGCTCGAAATTCTTCCCTCGAAACGACGTGGAGCCGATGTTGCACGCAACTATAGTTTAAGGTCTATCTACTGTTCTGTATATATGCTACAACGATTCTTCAAGATTGTTGTTAGGAGCCGTTTGTGAAAGGAATGCCCTTTCTGAATTTAGTGAACTTCGCTCAGGGTGACGCCCACTTTAGTGAATGCACCACTCTAACAGGCGTGTTATTCACTTTAGACACCACCAACCCTGATAGCAAGAACCAGTGGATCTCTAGCCGAGACTGTACCAGATTGATCCTCTCCAGAAGTGTTCACATCATCGTAAGGAAATGCATACCCTTTCCCGTCGGATTCATATTCGTGTACAATACGGCTGAAGTGGTTTGTTGGCGATGTACTGTAATAACAATCGGATGATAGGCTTGGCTGGACGTCACCGCCATTGATTAAAAACGTAGAGCGATTGAATGCAGCGCAAAGACGCGGTACGATAGCTCGATGGATGTCATTATCAGGAGTTCTTATCTCGAACGGCCCTGTGTTGCAGCTAAAAATGTCAAATGCTGTGGGCTTAGTATAACCGCGATTATCGCCGACGCATGTAAGAACATCGCCCAGGACTTGGCATTGAACCTTTCCAGCAGACAGCTGTGTATCGATAATAAGTGGCGTTGAGGTATAGAGCAACCAGACTTTATTGATGTAATCAGTCCAATAAGAACTAAATGCATTGGGGTGAGACCTGATATAGTTGATTGGAGCAAGTACTCTTATTGCAGTTCCGGTATCACTTCTCTGGCAGAGCTCATTCCAGGGCTGACCATCCTTCATACCTTGTTCGTACAAGTCATCGCAAATACTCGCAACTGAATTTGCAGCTAGCCCCGCGGTAGATTGAACAGTTCCGGTTATAGTAGTGAGGCTTATGCCCAGAGGGAGGCCGACGAAATCAACACCGCTTATATTAGCCCAGAGGCCGCTTGGAAGATACGTCAATTCGACAAAACCCCATTCTATCGTTGCGTTAGGATCGGCGGGATTGACAACTGAAGGTTCAATCAGAGTCGTTTCTCCGTTAATCGAGACGATGAAGAAGTGGAGCTCCCCTATTGCAAAGTAGATACGAGCAGATGAGATATAAGCAGACATCTTGATGGAAAGCGAAGATCCTCGTACTCCCAGTGGAAGCTTGACATCTTGCGTAACTCTGACAGGAACCGTAGTACTGTTTGCGTCCGGACGATAGAAACTGCCGTCCGGTTGCAAGAAAATTACTCGGTTGTTGACATCTTTTCCAACAACATAGGCATATACCCCATTTGCCAGGTTATTGTATAAAGATATGGAGAGAACTTTGTCATTAGCGGCCAAGTTTAGACTGTTGATTTTAGCTGCCAAATCTTTCCCATACACTTTTAAGCATTACCTTTTCTTAAACCGTTTTCGATACATTCCACCTGATGACAGAGCGCTAAGCGAACCCGTACCAATAGAGATGGGACAGTTATATTCGTCCAGGATAGTAGCTTCTTGGTTCTCTGGCCCTGAGGCTATACCCAGGTGACTCAACGAGGACGCTATGCCTACAGAAAAAATCAGTGCAACTTTAAATATGTGCATCCTGAATATCTTGCATAAGTGATGAGGGGCTCGACGATCAAAGGCAGAGAAAGAAAGCTGCGATTGGCAGTGGGCCCCCTTGTAAAGTACACTTTCGACCGGTAAATGTACAGAATGAAGCAGCCGCAAATGGCCGTTTCACAGGACGTACCTGTACTCGGACAAGTGTGAGCGATACAGCTCTAGGCAATATCCCTCCGGTGGCAACAGCCAACAGCGGCGACTTCAAGATCAAGAGCTCCGCTCGTCCGTCACATTTATAATGTAGCTCAATACCTACATCTCATTCACAAGTTCGCTTCTGTACTTACAGTATCACACCCTATTGGTATGAGATACAGCTTTTAGACTATCCTCGACGATGGCGTCTGTTATGGAAAGCTTCTGTACTGCGATCTAAGGTCCCTCCTTCTGTGATCTCATTGAGTTCCTCCAAGCTCTCATGTTGTGCTTATGTAATTGTATATATTTCTCGACCTTGAGAATGTGATTTTTTGACACAATAAATTCACTGATGATGTATAAAAGTAATAGAGAAATAATCCCACATGATAGTAGAGAGTATGCAGTATGCAGCACTCAATGATCCACTTTTTGGTTTGTACGCTCAATCAGTACCTTGTATAAAAGTTATCAAGTTCCCCTAGGGAAGCCCTCGTCCTGTATATCTAAACCTTTTCATTGTCTTTTAATTGTGCTCTGCTTTCGCGGGAGTACCTCTGTTTGTAGAAGTCGGATGGAACTTGCCACCTCTGCAATTCTTACGTAATATGTGTCTCTACAAAGGCGATCTCGCAGTAGATTTTCCAACCTTTGGTCTTTGCTATGAGCGTGCGTCGGAAGGGCTTGAAATTGAACAATACTGTACTAGCCACCTCCCGCGGCTTTCGACGCCATACATGGCCTCACTTTGCGCGCCTCTAAGATCTGTGGGGCTTCTTCGGCTGCTGGATAGGGGCTCGCTTCTCTGGCGCCAATTCTGGCGCCAAGTCAAAACAAAGCTAGTTCGTCCTGATGCAGCAAAAAACAAAAAATTCCCGTGATTTTGATTCAATACGAACAGCCTCAGTCAAATGGTTCTGTATTGTATTTCGCCTTTTATATTGAAGAATCTGCTTCGTCCTCCTTTGCCCTTTAGCACGCCTGGCCTTCACTGTCCACTTCTCAATCTGATCCTTCCTCCCCTTCTCGAAGTAGGCTTTGGCCAGATCCTGGCAATACAATCCAACACAATCTCAAAGACCTCAACGACCTAAGCGGACTTTCAAGGCCGATCCAAACTATCCGAGGCTTTAATAACCTCGGCCCACAGCGAGGGAAATATCTTGGATGCGAGGCTACCAAGTGGAAGAGAAAAGGGGATAGTTAGATAGGTTGAGGATGTTGAGATGAAGATGAGGAATCTTTGAGTAAGACATGTAGAAGTCAAATGGCGGCTGAACTACGGAATGGTAGAGCAAACTTCAATAATGGCATTTCACGCTGGCATTCAAGCACTTCTGGCCCAGATAAGTTTGTTAGTTCTGCAAAGCCACCAATCCTGGCATTGGTTAAGGAAGAGAATACATACAGCCTTCACCAGGTATCTCATCAGACTCGGATCTGCGCTCGTCACCATCTTGGCAAAGTGAAAGATGAGAGGTCATTTCTCGGGATCGTGTGTCAAATTCCTCGTGCAGGATTCCTCGACGATCTTACAAAGCAGATGTTTGTGCCACACTCGGAGCTATTGCTCTGGATCCATTGTAGATCTCCAATCGACGTCTGGCCATGGCAAGTGAGAAATTATCTGGGCTTGGAAATCTGTTACTTGCACAGGTAGAACGCAAGTTCTAAAGGAGGCAGGCGGATACCAACAAAGAGAGGTGCTCATACATAGCAGCCAGGTGGGACAGGAGACTAACTCGGCGTTACTACGACCGCAAGATAAATATCTGAAAGGAGGAAATATAGATCGACATGGAAGATTTCTAATTCTTGCGTTACACCAACACCAGCAAGGTATAAAAACGGAAAATCGATTTCACATCCCATCAACTGCTCCAGTGTCCGCCCGCTCAAATGCATCAACAACCTCGCCATATTCCCCGACTCCATGTCATTCCACTCCACCGCCAGGCGTTTGGCAATAATGTACTCCTCCAGTTTCTAATAACATATCGACAGCTCATTATCTACCACCAAATCTAGATTTGGCTTCACATCTATCCTCACGCAATACGTACATTCAACGAGTAACTTGCGGCTTCAAAAATGGCCGCTGGCTGTGAGACTAATAAATAACTTGCAACTCAAGAGGTTTTTGGCTTTCTGCCATGGATGATGAGACTGCCGTGCGTTAGCTGGAATTCCTTATGAGCTAATTATACGTACACTTGGAGATAGGCATGGATGTCGGGATCCTGAAGGTCATGCCGAACTCTCTCTAGGAGCACCTCTACTGCTTGAAGAGACATAACCTTTGGCTGACAAGTAGTCAAGGGGAGGAGTGATATCGCGTCAAGCAATTCCAAGATATTGGCTTGACACCAGTGACCCAAAATCTTGCGTGACTCACCCTCGGCCCACGATCCCACTGGCAATGCGAACTCCTTCTGTTGAATATCTTCGAACCCCACTTCCTCAAAGTAGTTCCTGTAATTTGATACACAAGTCAAGTCGATTCCTTTGGACTTGAATGCCTCATCCAGTAACTTTGACCATTCTTGCAAAGCACTCCCCTTCAGTGAGTCATCAGGACTTCGAAAGTCAAATATGAAGTCCTGCATCTCCAAAATCCCTCCATCTGCTAGTGTCCTGAAGGCTTCCTGAAAAATGTGAACCGGATTTGAAAAGCAGTGGAACAACGACCGCCCGTGAATAAAATCGAATTTGAGGTCAAAATCCCACGGCAATGAAAGATTATCGATTTGAAATATGCAGTTTGGCGCCACGCTGAAGGCTGTTAGCTAAGTTGAAAAATGACATAGAGGGCCACTGAACAATTTTGGCTGTATGGCACTTAGATCAATCCCATAAACCACTGCCATCGGATGTCTGTCTGCTAGATTCAATGGTCAGTATGAAATTGGAGAGGATACAAGCTCCCTTACCGAATTCCAATGCCCAAATGCCAGTCCCAGTGCCCATGTCTAGGACGCGTTGGGGTGAGGGAAGCAGTACCATATGCAATCTTCCACCTAATATGCGCTGGAAGAGTTCGTGTTGAAGATCTGCGAGATTTATACGTAAACTGGTAGTAAATTAACAATATTGGTTCAAATGCTTACCGAGCCTCTCCATTTCCCGCTCATCGTTAGGTAGAAGGTATTCTGCCTTTTTAGCAAAGCTTTCACCGCAAGTCAAACACATAACTGACCCCCTTCCGGGTAACTTTGATATTTTCGGCCATGCATTTCGACGGGCAGGACCTCTGTGAACGAAACAGTGGAAGTTCTGACCGTCAATCAAACGTCATTTGATTCTGGCCTAGACATACCTGCATTCATCTCCCAGAGCGGAATCTGTGTCATAATTCTAAATGAACGACCCTTAAGCACTAATTCTGGGAAATGACGGTGGTAACTTACATCCGTGTTTGAAACTTGGTTCATATCGGCTAGGTCAGCCTCATCGTCGTGGGTTGTGTTGTGGACATGTGGATCTGGGCTTTCTGATCCAACTAACGCAATGTTCGAAGCCATGGTACTCGACAGAGTTGAAGAATTGGGTGCTACTTTTGAACAATGAGTAGGAGCATGCGAATGATATATAGGGAGGAAGAGCATGGACTTCTCCACCCAAGGGGACATTCCACCACGCTAGTGATATTTTACACTGTGTCCTCTCAAGCACCTCAACAACGAAGACTGCGGGAAACTCCGCTGAGGTAGGTTAGCATACTTCGGCACAGGGGTGTCGTCAGGATACGAGGTGACAAAGAATTAGTGTATATTCTGCTTGTGATGGTCTAAATTTGAGAAACGGTTGAGGGTTGGGTAAAGTATTCTACAAGCTTATGGTATAAACAATTTGACAACCAAAGTTGTGGTGATTTGAATGAGAGGTTTTCAACTTTCTCGCAAGAATCCTTGCGACATAGCCATTGAAATTACTGAATAGCAGATAAAAAGTATATATTACAGGAGATTAAAATGGTTGAGATGGGCTTCACAATTGACGGCACATTCGAATTTGAAAAAGAAAAAGAAAACACTGATAAATGCCGAGACCCGCTATCCACTTTCAATGCAAGCACTAGGAAATCATTGTGATCCATCAGCTAAAGCCAAGTACATCGGTTGCATTGACGCCAAATACCTCCCACGAGGTTTCTGAGAACGTTTCGTCCCATCGCTCGCGGGGCAGCTCAATGGGATTATGATAGTCGGAGAGATGCCATGATTGTATGGAAGCAAGGGTAAGAGGCAACGGTTCGATCACATGGTGTAGTTCCTGTTGAGACCGAATCGTGGCTTGCGATGTGTCCTGGAGTACATATTCCGGTGCTAATTGGGGGGTGTGATGTGCTGCTTGCGGTACCTCACTCAATCTCTGATCAGCAAGATGGCCGGTATCAATAGGTGTCAAAGTTGGGACTTCTGGGTGGTTTTCTTCTCGTGCCCAGGATTGGAATTGTAGAAACCGTCCGTTGGAGTGAGGACCATCGAGCATGCTGTTGTATGGTTGAATAAAGCATTCTGTTCCAGATCGACTGAGGGCTGGTTCAGTAGTCTTACTATTGTCCAACTCTGGCAAGCGTGTTGCTCGTTGATGAGACTGAAGCTCGTGCTTTGACAAGGCGTCCTTTCCATTGAAGCTACAATCATTAGTTGGAGGCACTTGGCAGCTATCTGTCCACAGCTTACCTTTTCGTACAGCCACCATGCTTGCATTTGTACGGCCTTTGGTGAGTGTGGTGATGTCGGATGCAATCCGAGGACTAGTTTCAATCAGAAAGATGGGGGACGGGGAGGCTCGAGACATACATTAGAGAATTTTCGTCCACATCCAGTGTATTTACACGGAAAAGGTTTCTCCCCTGTGTGGATTCGAATGTGATCCGCCAACCCACTTTGCTGCACGAAGGCCTTGCCACACTTCGCACATTTAAATGGTCTCTCTCCGGTGTGAAGTCGACGGTGTCTCTTCAAATCGGGTTTTCGCTTGAAGCCCTGTTTACAGAGAGTCAGCTAGCTATCTGTACTCGCACACCGTCTCCACAAGACTAACTTTACCGCAGAAGTCACACGTGAAAAGTTCTGATTTCATGGTTCTCCGCCGATATCATCACGTCCTGACGGGTATAGAGTGGCTGAGGGCGGAGACCTTGATCGGACACAGTTGGAAAGAAGGTGTCGTCTGCCTAGCTTCACGAGAATCCCGAGCCTAGATATAAGTCGAACGAACGAGTGAGATGGCCTGAACCACAGAATTCTAGCACTACTTAAATGAACGACATAGCTACATGGGCATACTGGAAGCGCGTCGATGCGACCCTGGCTCGGTTGAGTGAAATGGTTCAGGAGGCTCCGTCAAGGAACCGATCCACTTCGAAACATACACGAGCCCCACTCCCAGTCACAGAGCTACTATTCACAAGAAAGAAGCCCAGCTTGACAGATCTATTCACGGCCATCCGAGTGTTGGGGCTTCTAAGATCTCAGCGGCAGTATCCTGCCGTCTGGGCGTATGAACATGGATGCAAGGATGTCCAACCGGGTCTTTCAAACTCTTATTTCCAGGAACTTGGCCACACAAAGATCTAAATTCTGTGTCATATCCAGCAGAATTGCTAAGAATTGTCGATCTCAAGCCACCGGTCCTCGCCATTTCCAGGGTTTGCAGCACAGTTCTGGTGCATTACGCCACATGCGGGCCTCAGAAACACCAGATCAGCATTCGTAAGTATGATGATCAGTAACATAGAATGCAGCTGGACACGGACCACTTCTCTAAGGCCGGAAAGTTGAGGCGAACGTTTAATGCCATGTAAACAATCAGGCACGTCCAATGAAGACATTGAAGAACATGGATTTATGGCCTTCCTAGGTAATGCTTAATGGCAGTGAAGGAGAATATAATATTGTTCAACGTATATGTGACACAAATCAACGAAACCCCATGGGCTTGCAGTCTGCATCCCTAGCTGGAGATGGCACCAACTCAGTCGAGGAGTCTTGTCCCCTAGGTCGACTATCTCCCACTTCGGAGTCTTCACAGTCTCCACGCCTGCTTTTATTGTACAGTAGCTTCACGGGGAACCGACCGGAGATTAGATTCGACAAGGCGAATATGGCCTGCATGCGATATGTCAGCGGAAGCTTTGGTTCAAAAATCGGTCCTTTTACCCAAGTGGCAGCGACCAAAGCTTCCCGTTTGGACCATGCCACGGATAACGATATGCAAGTAAAAACAAATACCAGAAGACAAAGAGCACTATTTATCCGGAAGAGCAATGGTTTCGTGATCGTGGAAAGATACATATATCCAACCGATAAGCCGAAATATACAGCAGAGTTTGCAAGCAGCAAGGCTGTGAAAACCTTCGAAACCTGAGCATTCTGTAACGGAAGCCTGGTGCGGTCAGTTGGAAACTAAATACGCTCAACTTTCTTCTTGCCATACCATACACAAAGCCCAACGGCGAGAAGGGACGAGCAGATTGCCGTGACACGGCAGGCAATTTGAACCCATCCATATATGGTTTGGACGAGCAAATGCCACAGAATCTCAGCCTGGCACAAGTTAGCAGCGCCTGACACACTGTTGGCCACTGCAAGTACCTCGAAAAGCCCTGGTAGGGCACAACAAAATTGCAGAAGATCAAGCTGCGCAACATAATGGTTTTCATTAGCTAGTCAGTCAGCTCGGGTAAACAGGGTTTTGGGGCTCTACGCACTGTGAGTTGCAGCGGAGGTTATACCCAAGAGGCCCGCTGAGGATCCAAGAGAAATACAGCTTATCAAGAGTAGCCACGGCCTGATCTGCGGCTGTAGCAAACAGCTACCAACCTTAATTGCTGCGCTGACAACTGCGATCGCGGAGAGGCAGATGGCAACAGGGCGAGGAACGAGATCCATTTCATACCAAAGAGGTGATGCTGGAGCATGCATGGCAGTGGTGGCTAGGAAATGGTCGTGGCAGACGAGGACGTTCACTGGCGCGAAGAGTAGAAGTCGGGCGAAATGTCCTTAGTCGAGAGTGCATCCGCCCGTGCTGGGTGAATGAACCAGGTCAACGAAGGGCGTGTGCAGTGTGCCTTGTTACCTTCCTTGAGAAGTGAACCGATTTGATGGGAGAGGTTGAGATGAGGCGGACAATGAAGCGGTGAGGAGGGCGAGGGCACCTGCTGGTTTGCCTCGTTCTGCAGCAGCTTCTTATACATGGAACTAGATCCCCAAGGAGAAAATATGCCATGTTCGAGAAGCAAGATCAAAGTAACTTCAGATAAAGAATAACCCACGTTAAGCGCAAACAATCGGAGAGGATGAAAAGGAAAACACCAACATCCCGATGAGGGCTTTGAGAATTGCCGGAACCTCCATATTCGAGAATGGGTAAAATCTGAATTGAGATTGATTAACCTATTAATCGCAGTACAATACGAAAAGAAGCAATACGATGCTTTAAAAGTCTTGAGACAGGGCAGAAAATCAGATTGGAAGGGTCTGGATGGATGGGGGTCGCTTAATTATCCCCGATTAGGCGTTGAAGAAATCAATTGATTTCTTCAGGAGTATATTAGGCTTAGCGGCGGGCACTCATTAGTATCACGTGTTTGCATCAACTTCCTGTGCCTCTCCTTGTGCTAGGAGTGACCCAAACGATGTCCGTCGTTTGATCGTGAGCAAAATGGGAAACGGACTCACTCACATTGTTGACAGCCTTCATCCCCTTCCAGAGAGCCAGCGTGCAGCGGCTTTAGATCAATTACTTCAAGATGAGACTGTCAGCACTACCTTACCCAGAGAAAACAGTATTAAGCTGACCCGATGTCAAGTTCTACAAGAGTCTAGTGGATGCTTCAGAGGCCCAAAACTTCAGATACACTCTACGCCGCCGCACGGTAGTAGAACCAAAACCGACGGTTCGGCCAACCTTGCAGCCTTCGAAAACAGTTGACTCCACGGCCATCGAGACGTGGTCAAAGGATCTCTCACTCTTCTGGAAATCACCCCAATCTGAATTCGATCCCTGGAGTGGAGAGCTCGCCCACTTCTATGACAACACACTGAACGTGGAGGAAAGCCATGACTTATATGCTATTCGCGGACGATTTATGAAGCTGTTCTTTTGTGACTTGCTTTACCTCCTCAACCCTCGGGCAGCATGCGACAAAACGGATGGGAAACTTTACGATCAACTCACGAGTATCATTGCTCGCAAGAGTGAGGCCCAGACAGATCCTCAGCTTATTCGTTCAAACCTCGCTGCGTGGGTCAGGGCCGGGCGGAGATATCACAAGTTGGCAGCCAGCTATGGTGCTGCAATCTTGTTTGTCCTTCCCGACTGCTTCTCAATTGACTTGTGAGTCCTACACTCCTACATCCTTGGGAGCGAGAATTAACGAATCATTTAGCTTGGAGAAGAGGCTGCCCCTCAAAGATGACGCATTCAAAACAGCAACTCAGCATTTTGGGCCTTTGAAAGAGCATGCCGAAAAACTTGACAGCGATCGCAAGGTTGCAGAGCAACTTCGAAAAAAGACTCTCGCGCCATATCTTTTCCTCAAAGAACAAATCTCGACGACAAACAGCCAGACAACGACAGATTCGTCAGGTTGCACAATACATTACAACGAGGGAGATTGCGGCATTACCATCCCATCTCGCAAAGGGACAAAGCGGAAAGCGAATCCTTCTCTACCACCACCACGAGCTCGGAAGTCGAAGAAGCAGCAAAGGCATCCTGCAAATGCCACAGTCCGATCGAGATCAACTTCAATCTCCACCAACCCGCCAACCACACCATGCAGATGGGAGCACGTAGACCATTTAGAAGGATCCAACAAGCATCTCGATTCTCCAGAGACTGCTCAGGTAGCGCAGGTGGATGGTGTTGCCGTTCCTCCACAAGACGTATCATTTGACCATGACCCTGGTTCTACGACCCAACTCAGCGCCGAACGCATTCTGCATGTATGCGGCGGAAGCGGCGGAAGAAACTTGCCTTTGGCAGCAGTCACTGGTGCAGATGATTGGGGGGCGGTTGAGAATGCGATCATTGGCCCTGGGAGGCCGCATCAAGACAGTCGGACCGCACAGTACGTAACAAACCAGGGATGGACGGAAGAAAGTGGTGAGATGGCCTTGCCAGACAGAACAGAAAAAACACCGAAGACAGGGAATAGCAACGAGGTGCAATACGATGGTAAGATCTTATGCTACCGCTCAAGAACCATACTAACCGCGCTAATCTAGGAGATCCTATGCTTTCTGACCTCACCGCAGAAGATTGGGAGAGAGACGTCCATCTGTTCGAACCAGTCCCTTTCAATTCACGCGTCTTTGCACCAGTGTCGATGAATTCTCATCCTTTCTTGGGCACGTTAAGCAGTCCAATCTGACACGAGAGCAAATCCACCTCCGCCAGTCTTATCAAGCATTTGCTGCACATCATGTGCAACCAAAAGCGCATCACCACTCCCCAAATCTTCGCTCGGATAGTCCCTGAACTTCGGCAGCCCGTTCGCCGGGGACAGACGACCCAAGGCAAGAAAAATTGTGACTTTCCCCAACCCAGTACTTCTTTCTCTGCTCTGTCGGGCGCAGTAGAGCACAAGGAATGATCTTTCGAGTTTGGCTTCTGGGACTTGGAGGAAATCGGCGGCGAGTTTTTTGCCTGTGTTCTACATCATCGTCAGCCGAACGAAGCCCACAAAGGAGATTTCAAGGTCCTTCTTTCAAGCGCTACCTACATCGAGGAAGTCCTCCACCACCGTAGTCGTCTTCTGCAGGTCTGGGGTCTTCAGATTCTCGTCGAAATGCAGAACCGTGTCCAGCTGCTTGCCCACAGCGCCTGACCCACGCGATGCGACAAGCTTGGTCAGTTCTCCATGTGCTGCATCGGCAACTGCGAGATCGACGGACTGCCTAGCGATTTTGGATGAGACCATAGCTACAAGATACCAGAGATGGTTGTGGTGTTCTTGACATTCCGCCGATGACGGAGTCCTTAAGGATAAGGCACAAAACTATTTTAGCCTCGCTTGCACAATTTGAATAATTTAATGCTATTACCACAACGTCTCTCATGATTTGCGCCCAGCTACGGCGGATACCATGCGAAGGAAGTGGCACATAAAGGCGCCAGAACTTTCCCTTGAGACAACTGACATTGCGGTGACAACCTCCTGCGCGTCCTTCCGGCTCGGCCTGAGCAAGAAACAGCCGCCAATAGTGCGCATCTGCCGCTGATTGGTGCAGAAACCAGCCCACCGGTCCTGGGCATTTTCCTAAGCGCGATACCGTCGACTCGAGTGTTAAACTACCTAGTATTATTCGGAATCTGGCGGACAGCTTCTTGCCATGTCTGTGACCGCCTTTAATAAAATCACGGTCGAGCCCCTCCCCGCATCGTGGGTCCGGAACGGCCCGCAGTCTGTCCTGCATCCTTCCAGACGCTTGGACGGAGGCGGCCAAGCGTTTCCTTACTTCGATCTGTCAGGTGGCAATCCCGCCTACATGCCAGAGAAGTGTTGAGCTGCATGTCTATTTTCTGCCCTGTAATGGGTACGATAGGGCGAAGTCGCCCAGCCTTATTTCGAGGCCAGGTGGAAACAGCAGGAGTCTCCCCTTTTGGCCACTCTTGTCCGTCTACCATTCTTGTTATGTTCCAGTAAGTGTCTCAAATTATCAACCATTCTTTCCCTGACGCCAGATTGCCCAGAAGTACATAGTCTTGTTGATGTTCTCATACTTTAAGCTCGCTGTTGACGATACTCCCAAAGCTGAACCAAAGAATCGTCCGTCATCCACCATTTCAATGCATACAACATCGCACTCCGTTTGTTCCTAGTCTCTTTCTTGACATTGCTCAGATTTCTTTTTATCTTATCGTCAGTGGTCAAGCAGTCATCTCCTATTGCGAACTTGCGGACCCAACTGTAACTCATCAGTCTATATATCTTGCTGGCTCCAGCGACCACCTACAGTCTTCCGTATGCATTGTCCTCGAAAAGGTAATCACCGGTCTGCTCGAGTTCTGTCACCATCCGAAAGACCTCTGCTGAGATCTGTTGTCGCCATTCGGAGCCGTCATAGGTAACAATGATATTGAATTTTGGCTGGTACTCCAACGCTCCCTTAGTGAGAGAAGTCTTAATTTGACCGTTTTCCATTTCAAGGAGATAATGGAAGCGAATTGCTGTGTTTACGGTTTTCTACTGAGATTATCAGTGTATTTGTTCTGCAGATTATGTGAATCTTACTTGAGAGGCCATTGCTAGTGAGTGTAGACCGAGCAACACCCTAGGGAAGTGCCAGTAGACCACTATATAAATACAAGTACAGAGGCGAAGAAGATTGAATTTTTCACCTCTCATCTGAAGCTGAAAATGTAGGGGATGATGAGTTTTGTGTACATGATGGACCGAGAAAGTCATCCATGGTCCCACCGTGCCCCGTGATCTTCTTACGTCCTTAACTCTCCTTCATCTGTCACATCTCGCAATATCTGATGTTTTGACATCAGCATTTGCTGCCCAATCATGGGTTCCTGTATTTAGAAAGCTGCGCTGTAGGATACCAAGGAGAGGCGCGGACGATGCCACCACGTCAACATCACCTTCAACAACAGACCTTCTTATTATCAACTGGAACTCGCTTGCACTTTATTTTCCATTTCTACCACATGCTACCCAACACCCTCAATTCATATGCTTTCGAACACTAGTGCCCTATCCAGCAGCCAAGGGACAGTTACCTTTCTCCATACTATCCATTTTCATTCTTCGCCCGGCACTGATCATCGCATCCATACCACTCTTGATTGCAGGATAGAGAACGGCTTGTAGACCTCGAACCCCAAATCGAACACCGAATGGCACTTGTTTCATTAGAGCCAACTTGCTGTAGCAGCATCGATTCTACAAATGATGCTTGCGTCATAATCGAAGCCTGCTTTCAAGGTTACCTCAACCTTGTCCCTCGTCGTGCGTATCCCGACGAACTTCTGGCCAAGAGTGGCAATGTTTTTGTCTATGAGGGGCATTCGTCTGGGGTAGAACTGTGGCAGGACAATGTAGTATGGGGTCCCGCTGAACCCTTGCATGGTTTTCTTGTCTATGACGAACTCAAAAAATTGGTTTCGTGTAAGGGACTCAGCGTGGATTACCGCGCCGATACGATCAAAGTAGGGGGATTGGTGAAGAAAACATTCACAGCCATGATTGGGAGGGTTTCGCTTCACTTGGTAGCATATCACACGAAGGCAGATGGTGTCAGAGAACCGAGAGCTCCAATACTCCGGCGTATTGTCCCGCGTCTTGGTATGATACCTGTCGAACCCAACCGTCTCATGCCATGGGACAATGGGAAGGAGAAGATGTCTTGGAACTAATGGGATAATCAAGTGGTCGGCAAGACGTGGAAACAGTTGGAGTACTTGATTCATGTGTTTGAGAATAGGCTTTGAAAAACCACTTCAAGCCTCAGAAAGTTACCATCGTGTACTGGTCCATGCTTCCTCGCCTACACCTATCTCAGGGCACAATATTCTGTGAGGGATCGGCTAGATCGATGCGACGTGTAGGTTTCCAAGTCGCAATCCTGTGATAAGTCACCCATCTTGTTTACCGTTGCTCATTCACAGTTTCACACACTTCTTGGTCTAGGGACTGCATGGTGATTTGTCTCTTTACCCCGCATCTCCCGTCCTGGGTCCAGAACATCAGGGAGGCTAAACGTGGCAGGGCAGATGGCAGAAGTAAAGCGGATCACTGCCCCGTCCGTACCTCGTAAGTATGGGGGTTCTTGGCGTGCCGAGCTGGGGATGTCTTTACTCGCCCGGGGAAGGCTGCTTGTGACAGCCCCACCTGCAGCACGGGTTGCTGTTGACGTACAAGCTTAGCTGAATGGCCTGTGGGGGGTTGTTTTGGCAGCAGGCTTGCTAGTCTCGCTTAAGCGACGAAGGCCAGATTTGGAATTGTTTCCCAGTCGAGGCAAGCTTGCTTTCTCGGGATTTAATCCCGACAAGCTAACACTCCTTGTCCTTGAACAAAGGATTGAGGTTCTTGACTGTCATCCGGGAATGTCCTGTAGTTCCCCGTGCCGTGTCTGGCGCTTAAAGTGAGGCGGACGAGCGTGGCCGCGGCGGCCGTCGGTGCCTTCCTAGGAATCTTTCATCCGCCTCACTTTCAGACACTATATGATGAGGCATCGTTCCAGCCCCTCTTGTACACACAACACCTTCTGTAACTCTCCTTGATCCTCCAGCATACCTTGTTCGAGCAATACCCTTCGCCACTTCACTTATCGAACGTCAATATGGGTTCGAAGTTGTCGACCTTCCGCCGTAGACTCGCAAGTAGCAACAAGATCTCCGTGCCACCAGGTGCCTCCCCCCTCAAAGCAACAGACACGCTTCATAAGCTTCCAAGTACTGAAAATACCCCTCCCCGTTATACAGCACATGTCCAACCACATATACCCCCACCAGATTCGAACAAGTGTCGTTGTCCACCCCCAAGGCCACCCCCAGAGCCACCCCAACGACTCTCTCCTCCGCCGGTTTCGCCATGTTCGAGCCCTCCGGAGGCACCAATTCGCTGGGAAATCTATGACCTTGAGTCAGACCAACAACACTTGTTGGAAGGAGAATCACTTGTCGTATTGACTAGCCAGTCAAAAGACTTTTTGGGCAGGCCTGTCGTTGTTGCTTCATTGGATTGTATCCGAGATGTGGTGGTGGAAGCAGATTTCAGTCCAGGACACGCAATATGCATGCTGGGATTCTACCGGGAGTTGCGGCGAGCTCGCCTCAGAGAGAGTGACCCAGCCGTGCTAGGCCGACTGGAGGTCTACAGACAAAAGATTCTTGCCGCCGCCACAGCATTCCAGGCAAAGATAATGGAACGCATGGCTATGATGATCACCCAGCGCAATCCCATAGAGCACTGGTGGATCTGTCAGACTATCTTGTGTTGGGATGTGGGAAAAGTTGATATCCTCTTGAGCAACACCGTTTTCCGAGGTATACTGCACGCAGTGCAGGTTGAGGAGCACTTGAGATGGATCCAATTGTATGGTGTATATGAAGGTGACAGGCCAGGTACCCAGCGGCCCTTCTGCATCGAATTCGACCCTGAATTTTCCCGAAGCTCAAAATCTCTGTTCAATTTGGCTCCGGTTTTGGCTGAAGTGCGTAAAGAATGAGGCCGGAGGGGACGGGGAGCTCCTTTTAGTCTTGGTGTTGGGTATAGCTGTTGACCGGGGCTTCGTGTCGTTGAGGCAAGGTTTCCTTTTGTTGGTTTGATGGTGTTCTTACGAAAGGCAGTCAATGGGAGGATCGATATTGTATGAGGTCCAAATACAGAATATTTTCAGAGAACCTTTCGTATTCCAAGAGTGGTAACGTCTATGTTTCGGGGAGGATTCAAAGCGGGGCTAAATTGCATCATTAACAAGAGGTTGATCAATCTCCATATTATCGAGGGCCCCATTTCCTTGAATTAATAACGTCACTGCACTTGGACTTTGAAAGTCTTGAATATCATTCACAGCAAGCATGAATACTGGTGAAGCTGAATCGAAGCTAGGGCCCTTTGGTAGACAGACAGGGCCTGTGATCCAATGCTTATAAAAAAGCATATAGAAATGGCCAATTTCCTCGCTCCCTTAGACCATCAAGCTCGTGAAATGTTTACAGCGACGATGCAGGGGCGTATCCTCGTCACTAAAAACCTCAATATATCTTGCAGATAGATTAGTCAAGTAGATTCGTAGCAGCAAAGGTTGCAAGTGTCATACACAGTGAGTTCATTCCCTTCCTCATCTATTCCACACCAAGCAATTTATCCATCGCACAAGACGACCTGGTTACAGTACCAGGTACTTCTGCTGTTGAGTGCGTGAATCCAAAAGGTGGGAGTGAGCTGGATAGGTATCTGGCGTGGCGTGGCGTGGTGTGACGAGCCAATTCGGCCTCGCTGAACGCCCGGCTGCTGTGCACAAAGAATTAAACCTCAAATTGAGCCAAAAAGAACCTTGCACGAACTATGATTCAGGCAGACTCTCAACAAAGCGAGGCCTATGAAGCGCCAATCTTGTGATTTGATCCTGGTGATCAAGCGTAACTTGAATTCCTAGTGATAAATGCCGGACTCGTCGAATCACGTGTTCGCTTCACATTGTTTATTCTGGTTCAGACGTTAGGGGATTATCTTTAGGTGGGCTCATCTCCATTTTCCCATCGTGAGTTGGAACCTGAGTACGTTAAATAAGCAGCAGAAATGGTTATCAGGTCGCCACTTTTGTATTCAAGTTTCATTGCACTTGTCACCTCTAGCAATTCCCCGTCTGTGAAAGCATGACTGCATTGGGATGGTAAGGTGCCAAAAATGGCCGCCCAGCATCCATTAAAGTGTTTCGCTTTTTGGGATATATAATGATCCATGGTACCATCCCTTTTTTACTTTTACTGACCACGTAAGTTAACCCTCAAACAAAATGGCTCCAAGCTCTACGCTCTTCGACATTTACGATGGTCCTGATAGTGATCTCGAGAAGAGGACGAAAAGATCAAATCTCTCAACGCGAATGAAGACCAAGGCACATGGCAAGACAGACCCTTCGCGGATTAGGGAAGAAAACCCCGAACACAAGGCGCGCCCGAGGAAGCCGAAGCAGTCTAAATCGAAGAACAAAGTGAAGGGTAGAGAGTTTGCTAAGCCCAGGAGATCAGCAAGATTGGAGGCTAAGAGGCAGAAGACATGTTGAGGACTCGAGGATTTTGTTTTTTCCGTTGTGAGTGGAAATGCAATTGTTTAAGAGATCTTTACAAATGAGATATCCCTCTTCGCCTTAAATTCAAATCATTCCAGTTGTGATGCGCCGCACTACCATATCTCAAGCTCCCGTAACTCTAGATGATGCTCTAAGCACCATGCTGCTTTTGCCTTCCTCCATGTCCTCTAGTGCACTGAGAATCGCGTCTCGGATTTCAAGAGCAGTGCTAGTGATTATGTGTTCGACACCGTTGAAGTCGACGCTGTTTTGGTAAAGTAGACCCACATCGGCTTTGAAGTCATCCACAGAAAGATATATATTGTTCTTTACCTTCAGTTGAATTGTGCCGAGATCGATCGGATTAGGAACTTTGGCTGCATACGCGCCTGCACATTCGGGCCATAGCTGTTGTACCGGTGCCTTGAAGCTCTGGCCTGCTGTAGTCTGACGGATATGGTTCAAAATATTGGCAATTTCTTTAGATTGGCGCTTTGAAATACGACTCTCAACTCCAATTGGTTGTGGGACGGGGAGATCGAGAGCAGCAGAATGCTCGCGCCTGACTGCATGGTAAGGGCTGGATGGAGCCTACGAAAAATTAACAGTTATCAACCGGGTATGAAGAGAGTGGCTGTACGTACTTGTTCATCTTTGGACTCTGAATGTTGGCAATGAGCCTCCTTTGTGTGCTCGGCATCGGTAATGCTCTCGAGGTGTATATACCGTTCCAAGAGGTTGCCATCAGGATCCTCCTCACCTTCCCCAAACCCTTCATACTCAAAGCCCTTGCATTCCGCACATCCCTCACATTCATTGTACCCATCACACTCCTCGCACCCCTCACACTTATCACAGTCGTCGCCTACATTTCCCTCGTAATCCTTATAATCTTCACCCTCATCACCCTCATCACCCTCATCACCCTCATCACCCTCATCATCCTCATCATACTCATTAGTTGGCCTAACGTCATATTCACGAGTCTGTTCCCTAGTTGTTTCACCATCAGATAAGGCGTCACAACCCGATGAGGGTTCATCAGATGGACCGTCGCTGTGCAATATGTCCTGCCCATCGAATGAGAGCTCGCTCTCAGAGAATACTTCATCATCCGGTGAGCTCTGGTAGAGTTCATCATCCTCATGCGCCTCTGCTATCTCCTCACATGTTGTCATCTCCAGCGGGTTAGCATCCTTGGAGGCGACCTTGGTGTTAACCTTATCAAGTAACTTCTCCTCGGCAACTTGGACTGCGAGAGGGATCGGGATGTAATAATTCTGATTCCCAGAATCGCTCAACAAATGGACACTGCGAATCCATTCACGTCCGAGCAGGATCGTCTGTAATCCCGAAATCACACCAGTATTAATCGTCGTGGTATGGCCTGCTACTCGGATGGTGAATTGAGAGTACTGGTTGATTTGATTGAGAGGGTGGGTAGATGCCTCGCCAGAATATAATATCAGATCGAGGTTTGTGGCCATCGACCAGGGGACAAGGTTGAAGGGACATCTTTCATCAACGTGGACCCGTTCGAGGTCAATGACTCCTTTTGGTGTATATATCGAAGCCTTGGTAAAGAAATTGTAAAATCTGCGGCGGGGCTTGAAATCTTTTCCAGGTCCCGGTGGTTCACTGTCCGGTCTGCTATGTTGTGTCGTTCCCAACCCCTCGTAATTTGGTTTGCGCACCTCTTCAGCCTCCTTGGCTTCCGGTTCTCGAAAGTCACTCCCGTAAGTTGAAGAAGGAGCTGTTGCAGAAGCCACATGAGTATTCCGAGACTTCAAGGGTGCCTTTGAATCTGAAGTTCGTAGGCGCTTCTGATAGCAAGCTTGGCTAGTAGGAAGTAGTTCATGCTCCAGGAGTGGTTGACGGTGCTCCGCGGACGAACTCAAGCGTGGGGAAAGAGGTAACGCAGGACGTTTGACCCCTCGAGAATCGGAAACTGCAATCGAAGCGTCAATAGTAGACTGCATTTCTTTCGCGTCGACTAATGGAGCAAGCACTAGGAAGATGGTGAGTTGTCCCCAAGTTTGACGACGATCCGAGCTCGCGATTGTATGATATCCTTATAATGCTGCGGTAGGAGTGGGATTAATCTGGTTTCTTCTATTGTCGAGGACGATTTGGCTTCAGAATATGGGATGGACGCTTCATCCATGGCGTGCTCAACCTGGGATGGTTGGCCATTTCTGGACCTGCCGTATCTCTCCGCTGCCAGATGGTCGCCAAAACTGGCTCATGTGGCTAGAAATAGATGTCATTTATTGAGCATGACGATCAACTTTCATTTTCAGCAACGCCAACAATTCATTTCAATCCTGTTTTGCTATTGTTTGATGGACAAATGATCACCATTATCTTAGCTAGTGCCTGACGCTGCTTAGTAGCCGTCACTGATCGGAGTGACCGCCCTCTTCGTCATGCAGTGCCCACCGGCCTCATTGGATCACGTGCTCGCTTCCTATTGTTTACTTTCCCGAAATTCTTGTTTGGAAGGTGCACGAAGCCGCGAGTAGATAGCAATACAATTCAATCAACTTCTAAGCTTACCCTGCCTCATACAATTGGCCCTTAACAGCATCCGCAGTCTTTCATTCCTTCCTCGATGTCCATAATATCTGCTATGGATTTCTCTACACGGCGCAAGAAATACCAAATTCTACTGCGTTCATTAGGAGAGAATAAAGGTGGCAGGGTCGTTTCATCGACATGGGACGTGAATTACAATACAACCTCATAATGACGCCGAAAAATACAGTACCAATGTAGAAGAACACACTGAACCCCAGCTAACACTACAGTAATACATCACTATCCAGTTGACTTCCCGGTACGCACACGTGTCCAACAGGCGTTGATTAAGGTCACATGCCACTTTGTGATTCCAACGATGCGAGGGCAACGAATCTAGCCTTCAAGGCTCCAAGGGGCGGGGGCAGCTTACATTCG
This sequence comes from Cadophora malorum, assembly GCA_017365405.1. NCBI lineage: Eukaryota > Fungi > Ascomycota > Leotiomycetes > Helotiales > Ploettnerulaceae > Cadophora > Cadophora malorum. The sequence continues at coordinate 16,144 of JAFJYH010000253.1, read as the reverse complement.
GGATGCGATCATATGGCAGTAGACACGCATTCTCGGCCGCCGGCCATTTTTGGCTAATGCCGGAACGGGGCGCCCCGCGCATTTAGAGGCTGGAATTTACCTGGGAGACAATATTTCCGACATGAACGCCATTTCCGGCGCTCAACCGCATTCTGGGCATTCTCAAATGTGTTACTGTACCGGAATTCCACCTATCCAGCCAGTCTGATTGTTTAATAAATATTAAACCATCGATAAAGGACTCAAGACGAGAACTGATCGAAGAGTGATCAGGCACCTGTGCAACCGCTTTGTGCATCTGATTTGGACGCTCGACAGCAATGCCGGCTAGGATCAACATGGCGCATTCCCAGGCATGCCTGCTCCACAATGACAAGCAACCTATACAGTGCTCAGGAACATTGAGAAAAGGTGGTGACTGCCTCAATAGGGCGTACGGCTCTTTCGCGCCCGGCATGCTGCCCATGTGCCGGATACATCGTCGTCAGCAGAAGAGAAAGGGACGGTGCCGAGCGCCGTTACATTGTGGTTTCGAATGCGGTCGCCTTTGCGAATGGAAGCTTCATGGAACGGAACTTTGTCTTGAGCATCGCGAGCATCGCATCACTTGCTACTTTCTCAAGATCCCCGTCGAGATGCGGCTCCGTATATATCAGCTTTTACTTCCTGATAGACCCATTCCAGCTCGATACGAGAAGTCTAGCCTGGCAAGCGATGGTGGAGGAGTATACACGGCAATTCTCTGTGTCAATCAACAGATCCATGATGAAGCTGCCGGTCTGCTCTACCAAACAAGAGTTTTCTCCATCGAGCTTCACGGAGATTGGTTGAGCATGTGTAACTTATCTCAGAACAATGCTCAACATAGGTGCTTCGGCTTCCAGCAGCATCCAGTAGAAGGTCACCAATGGCAACAGACGACATTGACGCAGACAATCAGCAGCAATCAGGTACAGACCAAGTCCCCAAATGTTGCTGCGAATCTGGCAATCGAACCCATCTGGAATGCCCCACTCAGCAACAGATACTTCGATATGATCCAATCATTCCGTATTGAAATTATACTACCCTCTCCATACGCTTGTTGGCTACCGAATCCACATGCAGCAAGTCATAAAGCATCGCTGTCGAGGCTTCTCGACTATTGCGATCATCTGCACATATTAATTGGAAGGCTTCGAACTATGCAAAGATCCATTTCTCGCTTGGACATTGTTTTCAAGTTTGGCAACGGTTATTTAAATCGAGAGGATGCATTTCCCACCGCTCAGTTCCTATTGCGACCCTTTAGACGGCTTCACAATGTCGCCAATCCGAGCCTTCTTTCAATTGCGATACAAGACCCCCATGGTTACGTGGAGCTCCTTACCCCAGACCAGGCTCCTACCCCTACATCAACGAGGTTTGGTGTGTTCCTAGACCACTTGTATGGGCTAATGACTAGCTCTCAACCTTTGCCCGAATTACCAGTTTTCAAAGCCTACTGGCAGCTAACGAAACTTCTCTTATACATGAAAGAACATTATCGCCACACAGATCCGAAGATTAGAAAAATTGCGCGCTTGCTGTACAGTGCAAGATATATAAGAGAGGTCGAAGACTGTTCAGGCTTCAGGGCGATATGGAATCAGGTGGTTGAAACCTGGACCGATTGTCTACATGAGTATGTCGACTTCCAACGCAATATGGCGCTTTCGATCGATGCGATCCATGGCACGATTCAGAATGGATTATAGGGGTGGTAAGTTGTGGAGAGGTCTCCGACAGGACAGTTCTGAGCTTCGAAAGGCAATCAGCGGACAGGATCTAAAATCTAGAATACATATGCTCTACAAGAACTTGCAAAGGTCTACTCAATGCCTTAACTCAATGATTGAAATCGCATCTATGTTCTCGAGGAGGGAATACTCATTGCCATTGCCTTTGCCGCCGAGCATTCTCCATGAAAAGGACAGAAACTCTGCGCCCAGGATGAAGTGTAAACAATGCAAAGGTCAAATACAGTGCTATAACAGTAGCATCGCGTATACCTACACTTCGACAAGCATTGCCTTGGACTCGATCTGTGGCCGCCACAGACTTACAATGACGAATGGTTTTTGCGAGATTCATGTACGCGAACCGTAGCAGGAGGCGACGAACGCGGTTTCCCTTCATTAAATCTTGCACGATGTCCATCGCGGCAATGAGAGACTGCTCAAAGTTGTTGTTGTCGGCTAAGGGTTCAGCTGAGAATGCAATCCACCATTCGTATATCAGACGACAGTTGTCACGAAAATAGGATATGGAGTCCATGCTGATCAGGAGGCAGGCCACGACTGTTACTTGACAGATGATGAGTGAAAAGAGAGAGACCTTGGAGGCTTCTCCAGAGGGCTGGTCTGCCGAGGCCGTCCATTTTGTGGAAGACACTGCTTCTGCAACGCCGGAGGAGCTGTCGGATGTGAGTTTTACCTAATCCCTACTCCGGCTCGTTGCTGAGGCTTGCTAGCATACCTTTTTGAGTCGTTCGGGCAGCGCTGAGATCTTGACGCCTCTCTGTACATTGGTTCATCTGCTGGTTTCGAAAGATGTACATCTGGATGAACATTCGGAGAGGAGGCTGGAATAAGGAGTGAGGCACCGACCGAGAAGGTTAACATGTAAGAGTGGTAGGTATCGATGAGTGGCCACAGATTGTCAAGGCGAGGTTGAGCGATTATCCCGCAAAATAATCAACGCGTTAGGCCTTTGTGGTGTAAGTTCTCTGAGCCCATTCATACTTTATCTGAGCTCATCCATACATTACCTTGCTCATTACTGCCTTTACGTCCTGCTTCGAGTAATCAGGATCGAGCGAATGGCAGAATCCTCTTTCTTTCCTGGGAACAAGTGTTTGAATCGCGAGTATCGCAATACAATGTGGGCTCGAGAATCGGATTCGTCGTGCGAACCTCCGTACCATGGACTGGATCATGCAGAGGTGAAGGGCCTCTTAGACATGCTAGATCAAGTGGAGACTGAACATCAGAAAGCCAAGCCGCTAATGTAAATGTGCATTCTTTATCCCTACTTGCCAAGAAACCTTGTTGCCGAGAAATAACATGGGGGATCTGACTTCGAACATTTTGGACGCCAAACCAACTTATAAGTTTCCAAAAATTCAAGATCAACTTAAGTTCCCCCTATGTGCCGAGCTGAGCTTGACTGTCTTCGACATAATCATAACATCTTTATTTGAGCGTCCAAGTCGTTCGGAGCTGCGGAGAAGCTTCCAATTCCGTTGTGGCTGCAGTATGGCACAAGTCGGCGAACCGCCACCGTTGTGGGGTACCTTCCGTACCTTTCCCTCCCGGCTCTGTATTGGTAAGTGACCCACAAATGTAACAGCATGGGTGCAATTCTCATACTTCTGATTGAGTCGCCCCACATTATAATCTCCACCAGGGTCTCCCTCAGTCAGCTTTGACCGGGCGAGCTTGTGATAGAACCCCCAAAACGTCTACTCCAACCATTCCTCAATCACCACAGCCCATTGCCTCCTGCGTATGAACGACGGACCTCAACCCGCATGCAGCATGCGCATTGTAGCCTCACTTGATGAGGTCTCTGTCACGAAACTGATTCGTGTCAATGATACAGAGATGAGTGCCGTCGAGGGCCGATTTATCTTTGGATTGGCGTGAAGGTCCAGTGCAAACAACAGCGAGCTTGTCCGTGGGACTAGGCTATCCAGGAGATGTTAATTCATCCAGTGTTCCCAAATACATTGTCCCTTAATCCGTTGTCCCTCAATCCATTGTCCCTTATTCCATTGTCCCTTAATCCGTTGTTCCTTAATCCATTGTCCCTAACTCCATTGTCCCTAATTCCATTGTCCCTAATTCCATTGTCCCTTAAACCATTGGCACTAGATCCATTGCCATTAACTAAGCGCACTGAAGTCGTCTTCGCTCGTCTTCACACAGCTATTTATACATATCAAGCAACATCAGAGTTCGGCATCTTGGATCAGCTTGTTCATTTGCAGTGTGAGTAGATCCCTGGTTTGGTGGCTGGCCTTGGCATGACGGACCGGAGCTGTTGCCACCAAAGTTGTCAGTCCCTTAATAACTACACCGGTGCCCGTGAGCTTCTCCTTCTCTCCGTAACCTCCATCGCCATGGGAGAAGATGTCACCAGCGATTATACTCGAGAGAATCAACTCCAAACGCTTCTTCGAACCTGGATATATATAACAGAAGTCCTTGTTACTGATGGATATTCTGCATGCCTGCTCAAGGAATTCTCTAATATCGTCAGTGGACAGATCGACCAAGCCCGTGTTAGTGCCATCGCAGTTCCTCCTGCATCATCAATCACCGAAACCGCCCTGTCTGAAGGACTGCGCACTCCTGCGATCCTGTCGTTAATAACTGACCACCAAACATGTAACGATGCCAGCTCTCTGAGTGTTGTCCATAATGGGGCTAAAAATTAAGCTGCTGGCAGCGATGCCCGTCACCCTGCTAATGTATACAGCAAACTAATGAGCAGATCAAATGTGGAGGATAGAGCAGATGCGGAAACAGACGATGGATTTGAAGACGAAACCAACTACTCCGATGTTGATGATTCGTCCGGAGTTCCACCTTGTCTTGTCTCTGACAGTGCCTGTCTTTCGCAATACCATAGCAGAAGTCCAGCTCAGGCGTACGAAGAAACGCTCGCCACCGAGGAGACAACTTCCCAGAGCCCCTCAAGTCTGAACTCCTGCGCCCGTATGCAGATGAACCCTCTGCGAGGTCCTTCATACCAACTAGAGAGCCAGAGCCTGCTAATGTCGAGATCAACCGTGTCGCACAAAACTACATCCACCGACACTCCCGTTATATTTAACCCACCGGTCTCTATTGCTGGACTAGGCAATAGCAGTCTAGATACAGATCAAAGCGATGATGCACCAAGAAGTGAGCTCCTACTATCCTCGTCCGTGCATTTAGCTGACTGTGTTGGGCTAAAGAAGCCTGCCCTTCGGTCGATCCATCCCCAACCCAGACAGAACAACGGTCTCCACGTCTCGCATATCCGCTCGCTCTGCTAACCAGTTCTAAGATATCTCCAGACATGTTGTCCAGGATTCCGAGCCCCGAGCTTGCTAACTTGTGGCATTATCTCCGCTCACAGAGGGCAACCCTTCTGGAGGGTCTGGAAAAGGCACCTGCGATCACAGAGCCGCGAGAGACGGCTGCAGATAGGATAAAAAGACTGTTAGCTAGGTATCAAGCGCAGTACGACGTGCTCTCGAGTGATGATTACTTCCCTGATCTCTGTCGTCGATTATATCTCGCAAACATACACGGCTTAAAAGAGCAGGAGTCAAAGAATCGGCAAAGACGCCCGCGCCCCAAAAGGGATAGGAAGAGGCAGAAAACAACCGACACCCCTAAAGGAGCCAGAAGATCTCTAAATGATGACTTTGTTGATTTCCTTCTCCCACAGTTGCTACAGAAAGAAGGGGAGACACGGCGAGATGCCAAGCAAAGGTTTGAAAACTGGATGCCCCTGGGCCGGACATGCTCCAAACTAGTGAAAGAATTTGGTGCCGGTATCTTCCTCCGACTTCCAGACATACCAGACGAGACGTAAGTTGCAGACCCGACTTTCCCTGGACAGCTGATTTGATAGGCACAGTTTCCGCGACTTTTCCATCCCTCAAGAGGATGCCCTTGTAGCATATCTATACCAAACTCAACCAACATTGAAGTCTGATATTGAGAATTTGACGGCTTTCCTGGTGCGAGTCGTGGAAGATCAACGTGTGCCCAGCAAGAAACTTAAACTCGAGACGTTGTCCGAGCAAGACATGAAGTCCCGGGAGCGGGCAGGTGGGTCGCTGAAAGACCTATTTGAGTTCTCTGATGAGGTGGACTACACGTCCTTCTTGACAGACGAGGCGCTCTCTCCACTGTACCCATCTAGCCCTGTAACCCCGACGTGCTCTTTCACGACGTCGGAACCAGCCGGCGATGATATGGTAGTGCTGGACACTCATCTCTCTGGCTCTCCCGGCCGAGGCACCCTGTGCGACGCTGAGCGTCTCGGGGACGGGAAAAGTATGGAGAGATTTGACGAAGATTTCTTCCTAGTATAGATAAAATAGATAATACACATCTGCCAAACCGATTCTTGAATACTGCGCTGAGTACGTGAGAGCCTGTTTAACTTGATTCCTCAGCGAGTGGACTGCTTGAACATCCTTTGTTACCCGATTCTCAAGTGATGATCATTGCATTCGGTGTATAGTTCTTTACCTAATCACCATAGGATTATTCAAGCAGCATACTTACTGTAGGCCCTTTACCAGCATATGTGCTAGCCCACAATGCTGGGTGGCACACCTCATGTAGCACATGGAGGCGGTCCGTTCCGGCATAAGCCAAAAGTGGCAGAGGTGGTCCGTGCTCACATATATTTTAAGCGAACCAGCACGAAGCCGATTTCTGTAACTACTCAATTAATTACCTTATCCACCTCTTTTCCATCTTATAGACATGAATTAGAAATACATATGACAGTGCGCCGCAACTCGCCTTGAAGGGCCAGAATAGACTTCGAATATGGCAGCACCACGAGACTATCGGTTGCGAAGCTAACAGTATCATAGAAATCTATATGAACTGGCCGTGTGCTTGGAAATAGTTCATTTGAAGGAGAGACTGCGAAAATGCTTTGTGGGTGCATTAGATTTGGAAAGAAGGCGAATGCCGCATCTTATGACGTTCAATCAGCGCGGCAAGATTCGTCTTCCTCAGGCTGGAGTTTCCATCGATCAGATGCGCCATCACCTGAGCCCTTAGATATTAGCACAGATGGCTGTAGGTCATTGGTCGCGCCAGAAAGAGAGATAATCATGGAGCCGCGTGTCAATTCATTCATACACGCACTGGGAATATCGATGAGATAATTCTATCTAATACTACTATCTAATCGCTCAATTCAAACGATTCTCATTATCAGCTCCGTCGCTATTGCCCCAAAGACCACGTGAGACCACTTGACATCTGGGCGAGTACCTGACCCAGCGATAATACTGCTTTGGGAGTTCGGAGAAGTACTCTGCCCTGGCAGGATTTGAGTCCCTGTGGCACCAGTCATAATTTGGGAAGACCCTATAGCCGTTGGGAAATAGAGTTGGCCAGTGGATGTAGCATTGATTATCTGCGTTCGACTAACCCCAAATGATGGCGGGGTATTGAACGGAGTAGCGGAGGTTAAGGAGGTCTTGCTCGACGTCGTCGTTGGTAACGTTGACGTCGCAGTGATTGAATTTGAAAGAGTTCCTGTCGGATTCGAGGAAACAAGGTTCGCACAAGACGTAGGGTTGCTTGTCATCAGAATGATTCCCGAGCCAACATGACCATCGTATTGGATTTCTACGGTTGCCTCTGCTTGCATTCCTGTACAGCTCTCAGCAGTATCAGTATGAGCAAAGCCGTAACCAAACAAGATGACCAAGAATAAAGCACGAATTATGGCCATTCTTCATGATGAGATGTTGAATTAGACTCTACGCGGAGTACGATCCTCTCTCCCTTTATACGAAACCAAAACTGGCGTAAAATAGAGAGCCAAGAACTGCTTATTATAGAAGCCGAAATTGGATTGTTACAAAACTTATAAGAAGACCATGTGTCTCTTAAACAACCAGTCCGTTTTACACATCGCTGAAACGAATCTGCATACTATATCACTCCAAAACAACCCTCCATTCCTGTAAGATGGCAGGGAGAACCAAGAAGGTGAGAAGATTGAATCCAGATAAGAAGGCCAACAAAGATGCGAAGAAGAAGACGGCCAGTGACGGAATGTCCAAGGCGCGCAAGACCCTCCAAGAAAGAAGAGAGAAGATTGCAGGAAAGAAGGCCAGCAAGGAGAAATTAGAAAAAGAACTCGAAAATGCAGCAGAAGAAGAAGCCAAAAAAATACAAGCGCAGATCGATATAATCATGGGTGAGCTTCAAGACGATGAGAATGCGGTACAAGAGGCAGAAACGCAAGAGGCAAAGTTCAAGCAGGATGAAAGGGACGCCGACAACGAAGATGAATTTGACGAAGTGATGGAAGACGTAGAGAACACTGGTAGCAGTGACAGTCCTCTCAACACTACCGAATATGATCCCACCAAACTCATAGCAGCTCTTCTATCTGGAACGCATCTTGGTGATTCCCCAGATCCTTTGGACCTTGCGCAAAGAGTTGGGTTGAGAAACACCGAGGCTGTTATTGGCTACAAGTCGACCGGAATGTATGGAAAGGTAGGCTTGGTCATCGATACCGAATTCGAAAATTGGCAAATCTACAGGATCAAAAAGAACGTTGTGGTTGGTGAGGATGTGCCAAACATTGTGGAGAGCCGACGTGCAGGTGTGGTGAAAGACCGTAAGACCAAAGAGAAATGGAAATTGGAGGATATGTGCGAAAACGGGGTTAAAGGGATTGCGATAGCAGTCCCCCCTGGATATACTGGAAATGTCGAGGACTTGCTCGTGCCACAGCCGAAGCGATCGGCCGAAGAGAAAGAGGAACTGAGACGCCAGAAAAAGCTTCCTAAACTGGTAGATGTCCAACTCCTCATCCAATGGAAGGAGCCAGATACGGAAAACAGGTTTCTGTCCTGGGAGAATAGAACAGGGTGTCGCACACTCTGGAAGAAAAACGGTGACTTAGCCATATGGAATGCTGCGAAGCATTATGAAAGTCATTATAGAAAGGCAGGAGGGAAACATGCATCGGAAGAACGGGACCCGTCCCTCTTTGAGCCTCCGCCAGTTGGAAGTACCTTGTCTCCTGAGGGCACCCCAGGTCCAGATGAGACTGTTTCAACTACAACGACACCCGGAGGTACGCCCGGGCCAGGTGGCAATCAGGACAATCAGAACAATCAGGAAAATCAGAACAATCAGGAAAATCAGAAAAATCAGGACAATCAGAACAATCAGAACAATCAGGACAATCAGGACAATGCGGCAGAGAAGAAAGCCACTCGGGCACAGTTTAAGGTAGATTGGTGTGAGGACAGAGATATCGACCCGCAGAATATGTCAGATAAACAAGTGGGTAGTATGATGGCTTCATTCACCGTGTATTGGAACCAGTTGAACAAGGGACAGGTGTAATTTGAGCCGCAACTGGATCGAGATTTCTCTTTCTCCGCTACCGATTTAATAGCATTTGTTAGTTGTCAGGCCGTATTTTGGGGCTCCTTCGCATAATATTTTCCCCTGGTTGCCTAATCACTCATGCCTTTTTAGTTTGATCTATTTGTCTTAGGTTGTTCTTTCGATTTGTCTTGATAAGTTTTAATATAGAAGGGGTAGCTAAGTGGAAGGACTTATCAGTGGAACAGAAGGTGGATGAGACTGAAGCGCTTGCCATCTGGGAGAAGAAGGGAGCCGCAAAGCTAAAGACGCTTTGAATTGTTATAGGATGAGAGGATCCTTTTTTTTTTTCAACCTGTCATACCAATATTTCTGCCCTGTGTTATCTTCGGGTATTAATGCTGATTTTATGCTTCAGTCGTAATTTTTATCAGCTTTGTGTTTTGAACAAATTGGCCTGATACTTGTAATTTTCTTACTTCTTTTGGTTGCTTTCCCCTATTTCACCATTTCTTCATTTCCTATTTCTTTTACTCGACTCTTGCAATTTTAAGGGTGTGTTTTGGTTTCAGCCAAGGTTAATTTCACTAATTAAGTGGTATCTAAGTTAGTATGGATTCTAAGATGGATCATATCTCAAAAAGGCTCTCAAAATAGTTAAATTTACAGAAATATAAGGGTGTTCATTAAGAGCTGGTTTTTGCAATGGCAGCCTATTTTGGCTGTATAGCTCGGTATAAATCCTTAACTTAGATCTGCCATAAAATTGCATTCCTCCTACCACAACACTCACTACAGTACCATGGAAACCACCGTAGTTTACGCCATCGTCTTAGGTGGCATCCTTCTCTTCCTTTTCATCATCAATGTACTTTCTGTGGTTCCATACTCTGCCTTCTCTATACCACCTCTCGTTGACCGAGCTCTACGTTATCTGATGTACCCTTACGTTGTTCGCCGCCACCGATTGTTAGGTCCCTGGACTCTCGCAGACGTTTTGGTTCAGCTTATTTATTTTGCCGGCAACTCTTTCTGCCTCGGTTTTCGAGTTTCTGGTTTTGCAAAGGCCGGTATACGAGCCGGTAATCTCTCATTAATCAATATGGTCCCCCTCTTCCTCGGCCCGCACCTGGGATTCCTTGCTGATATTCTTGGCATCTCCTTGAGCACCTTTCGCTTAATGCACCGTTCCGCTGGGTTAATGTCCTGCAGCCTGGTATTGTTCCATGTACTCGCCGTGTTCGTCTCTCACATGGCCTTCTCTGTACGTGGTATTGCAAACCTTTCTGCGATAATAGTAAGTAGTCTCGTTTCTGTCACCCTGTCCGACTCACTAACAACGTTCAGAGTGGATCGTCTCTAGTTTTGATATCTGTAACGTCCTGGTCCTGGTTTCCGCTTCGCAGATGGTCATACGAGATTTTCCTTCGCTTGCACTATATTCTGGCGGCTGTTGTTGCCGTATCAGCCGTACTCCATGTCCCGTCGACGTTATTTCCTAGGATCTATTTCTATATCAATCTGGGGATCTTTATGGTAACTTCCGTATACGAAGGATGGTTTCTGCTATCCCGCAACGGAGTTATCGCTCGGTCCAAAGGCCGAAAATTGCCTAGAGTTGGAGAGGTCTTTAAGTATCCTGACACCAATGACAATGGTCCTGTGCAGCTAACCATAGTTCTGCAAGAAGCTTTGGAGATGGAGGCTGGACAGTACGTTAATATATATACCCTTCAGTAGGCATCCGCTCCTTCATTTCGATACAGACCCATCCATTCGTCGTCGCATCCTGGACCGGCAAGAGGCAGACAAAGCTAGAACTTATGATTGAGCCTCGTCGTGGATGGACGAGAAATCTTAAAACCCGGGCAATTCCTGCGAGCGGGGAAAGCGGAGGACTGGGTCGGGTGCTATTCACTGGACCACATGGCGCCATCATACCAGTGGGTAGCTACGAGTATATTTTGATGGTTGCAAGCGGGTACGGCATCGTAGCGCACTTGCCACTTTTAGAGCGGCTGGTGCAAGGTACGCTCGCTCGTGAGGTTCGAGCTCGCCGGATCCGTTTAGTCTGGGAATGTGAAGACATTGGTAAACATTCTTCTCTAATCATTCATTGTTCTATTTAACTAATAGGTCGACACAAAGAGCTCTATAACACGATCTTCCCGCTTTTTCAATTGGGATCTTGGACAAGATCGAAAACTGAAGAATAAATCCGTAATCCACAGCCCTATTTCAAATTGTCGCTTTCTCATGCATTTAGGCCCTTGTCATTACGGTGCACACGTCTCAGTTGCTGCCTGGAGAGCTTTCAAGCAGAGCAAGTATTTCTCCGGATCCTCTATCGCCCGAAGACGCCTTGAGTAGGGAGATTGCTGAGATTGAAGAGGGGAAGACACAGAGGGATGAAGCCGAACGAAAAATGAAGGTAACGAGGGCAAAGGAGATAGAAAGAGGACGAAGAAGGGTTATTCTGGGAAATCCGGAAGACGAAGTCTTCCATGAGCCTGACGCCTTGCCGGTGTATGAAAGTACACCTCGAATGCTTATTACAGGTATGCGGGCCGCATGTCAAGAAGTCTACTATGTCTAACAATCTCAAGTCTCTGCGTCAAAGAAAATTCGAGATGAGCTAAGGTCTGCTCTGCGTCTTTCACTGAGGAAAGAGATCACATTGAGAGAGCTAGATTATCAGCCTTCAAGCTGACCTTATTACTGTAATGCAGAATCGGATCGGTTTTGTGCTTGGAAATTTTATCTCGGCGTCTGAACAGAGGGTGCGGCTTTCGAGGCTGCCAGAACCTAACCTCCCGAGGCCGGAACGGGAGGCTTTCAAAAGTGGCGTACTTAGATAACTAAGAAATAAATATGTTACGAAATCACAAAACTTCCAGGATTCTATCAATTGAAGTATTAAAATGGCAAAGCGAATTAATTTAAATTCTCAGCAAGACTATGTCACGCACATGGAACTATTTCCTTTAATAAAAGCATTACGCGAGAAGAAGAAAATTGTCGTTATAGCAGGGGCGGGTATCTCAGCAGAAGCCGGGAGTGAGTTAGACCTCTCCAAGACCATACCTGCTAAGCTATGAAGTCCCTACCTTTGAAGAACTCCCCTCAGCTACTACGAATATCTTCAACATGCACATGTACCGTAACGACAAAGACACGAAAGCTCTCAACGACATGTTTTCTTCCATGTATGACAAGGTGCAAGGAGCAACGCCAACCCAATTTCACTATGTGCTTGAAGCTATTGCCAAAGAAGGTCGCCTGCACCGGCTATATACTCAAAACATAGATGGGCTTGATACACAACTAGTATCGTTGGAGACCCAAATTCCTCTGTCGTTAAAGAATCCATGGCCAAAAACGATTCAGCTACACGGAGACTTAAAGACAGTTAGGTGCGAAGGAGATCCTCGGCACTTGTCTCGCTTTGACCCAGCCTTATTCGCCTTGGAACCATCAGGACCACGGTGTACTGAGTGCAAGGTATCTCGACGAGGAGGCAGAGTTCCTGTCCTGAGGCCTAGAGTCTGGCTTTATCAAGATTTCCACTACCCGGATGCGGACGCTATCAGCACAGTTCAACATGCGGATCTGCAAAAGAAGCCCGATTTAGTCGTCGTAGTTGGAACTGCTCTCAAAGTTGACTCGGCAAGATTTCTTGCAAGAGATATGTGCAAGGCAGTTCGTCAAAACGGTGGGATGGCTGTCTGGATCAACCTCAAAGCCCCGACCCAGAAGCTTGATTTCTTCGACTTCGTTGTTATGGGAAGCTGCGAAATAGTGGCAAGGCACGTTTCTACATGGTGGATGAATGTTCCTCTCATATTTAGCGACAGCGAGATCCTGGAACTGCAGAACAGATGCAAGTCACTTTTAATTGCCAGGTCTCCTGGAGCCGCAATCAGTCGAGCCTTGGCTGAGCTGGATACACAAACGCTCGCTCAAATCTTCCAGCAACCCGAAAATAAGTCCAAAATTCTTGATATCAAGGATGACGGCAGGATTCTCTTCGTCTCTGCAGTGGGATCCCCAATTCCTAGTTCAGATGGTAGTACAGTCGATTTGACGGTGGTCAACAAGCCGTTGCTGCCATCAAGTAAGAACCAAGATGTTTTGCCGGAATTATTGGACTGTTGGAAGGTTGACATGTCCAAAAGGCTGAGCGAAGTTGTGGTTCCTTGCGATGGCTCAACTGGGAATGAGACATCGCGTACAGGCTCGACTGCCATCACTAAGATTGCCAATCTTGGTTACGAGGCAACCTACTTAGGACAATCCCTCTGGCGCCTGAAGCCAGGCCAATGGCTTAATGATGAGATCATAAATGCTTATCTTGAGCTCCTGGGGCGGTCTATCGCATCTCCGAGTCAAAAAATTGCAACTTCCTTTCTCATGGCGACGATGAAAGTTGATCGGCCCTTCAAATGGTTTGCGAAGCTCGTTGAAACTGGCACATATACTCTGTATCTACCAATCAATCAGAAGAATTATCATTGGACTTTTGGTGTTGTAACATCAAAGAGCAAAGAGGATCCTTTGTATTGGACCTATTATGACAGTCTTGGTAACGAAGCTCCAAAGAATCTATTGGAATGGATTGAAGCTTGGTTTCCCACAAAACAAATCAAGGAGCTCAAAGCGCCACAGAATCCGAAACAAAGCAATAATTCAGACTGCGGACTTTTCGTCCTAATGGGCATTCGCCTCCTGATTGCTGGACGGCCACACCTCACCCAGAACGAGAGTAATACTTTCATGCCATTGTTTAGGGAAAGGGTCTTGGCCGAGCTATTGGCTGCAAGCCTTGACCCTTCCGAACTTCGACATCAGGAACTCGAACAGAGAGAATCAAAGCCCAACGAGACTCCTCAGGAAGCCACCGAGAACAGCGACAGTCTAGAGGTTCCATCTGCGAATCCTGAGGACAATCACCACAACAATCGGTCAACGCTATTCGTATCGGAGTCTGAAAGTTCTGATCTTACTGGTCATAGGGTGAGAGAGAAAATGAGTCTTGAACGTATCGCTTCTATGTTTGCAGGGGAGGACACGATGTTCAGTACGCTAAGAGAAGCCGTAGCAGTAGAACGCGCCACGCAAAAACAACAGCAGAACTCAACAGCGGAAAACCAAGACTTGGCAAAACTGTGGCTCATGATCAGGACAGAGAAGCGAGCTCTGAAACAACGGTACATCCACTACGAATTTTCTCGGCAGTTCTGGGCGGTTATGGAAGACTTCAACAGGAGCCCTCATGACCGTGGCCCAGTTCCTAAGTCTACAATATCAGAGGTAATGGACAGGCTTGAGGTCTCCAATAGAACTACCTGGAAACTCATCTTAAAAAGGGCAAGGAAAGCGTCAATCTGGACTGAATTGGTTGATATCTTCAAGGACGATCTGGAGCATCCTAGTGTTGTATTATGCGCTGTCCCGAAGGCGACTTACAAATTAGAGGCACTAACGATATCTCACCGAGAAGTGTTCCTCGGTACCATTCGCTCGAGGCTAAAGGAGCCAAAAAATGGGATTCTGGCGAGACTCAAAGCCGCAAGTTCTCTATATTGGGCGGTGATACAAAACAGCCTACCAACAGATAATCTTCCCCTAGAGTGCGCTGACGAAGAACTCCCCTTTGAGCAGAAGGTTGGTTTTGGATAGCAGCCAAGAATATATTCACGGGGCATATTATGTAAATTACTACAAGTAGACAGAATTGATACCAATCTCTCCCGAGACATGTACCATGCGAATGCGAACCATATGCTGCAAGGATTGAAAGTCACTCCTCCAGCATAAGTTGATGAGCAATTACAGTAATCAGGCGACCCGATGTACAATAGTAATCTTTTGCTTACACAACTCCTGGGACTTGGTTCAGTGTTTTACAACATGGAGCCAGTATTTCGAGTCTCGGCTTCGATAAGGCGGCTGCGCTAAACAACCTGCTCCAAGAACTCACTGCTGGATATCTCTCCGTCCATTTCCGGCGCTAAGCCACTTCTGACCACTCGAGAAATAAAAACCCGGGCTTGTGCCCCTGTTTTATTCTTCAAGTATCGCTTTTACAGCCATTCAGACCAATCAGCAGTTAGAATCCATATGTTCCCTTCAGAGACTTCTCATCTTTCACTTCGATATCCTCAAGTTAAAGAGGAAGGTAAAAGTCCACGCCAAAAGGCGTCATCTCCAGCTGCTTGTGACCAAAGTCGCCGACTATCTCAGCAACAAGATTACTCAAGCGGGCCTCATTTGGAATCTAGCTCTGCTAGGTCTGTAGTCAGTTTTCTAACCATGGCATGTTGGCTAAAGGTGAAGGCTGAGATGACAAAATTTCTATATGCGAAATTGCTTGTTCTCGTCACATGGCTACTCGCTAGCCTCGTCATCTTCCCCCTGATGTCCACTTCGATTCGCAATTCCCGGGCTCTCAATGGCATCGTAAGGGCTGGGAAAGTTGTGTTTAGTGTAGTCAAAGATTCTCCCGTATTGGTGGCAGCAGGAATAGGTTTAATATGTGGCTGGATTATACTAGGACTGCTGAGGGCAGGTGGGTCATTGCATTAGGCTGACGGATCACGCCATTTGTGAGTCTCCTCTCAATGACTGTACAATGATGATATTAACAAGGCAGACTCACCCTCACGGACTGTTCCTTTCTTTCACGGAGTTGGTTAATATCTGTGCGACTCGTGATAGTCACTAGTTAGTCGCAGCACTTCTGACAGTGGCCCTGACGACCAGGAGAACAATTGTTGCTATTACAATATGCATGATACATGAAGGATTGATTGATTTGACTTGGGAAGAGTACTGCGTAATTGAATTGGCTCATGTTGGGCATCAGGTGTCTGAACGTTTTATGGAAGTGGCTGCTAGAAGCTCGTACTGTATACTTTGACGAGGTAAAATGATGTACACTTTCATGATAAATCCATTCATTGCTCGCTTCTCCAAGGAGTGTTGCAAGCGATCTTGCTTCATGGTATTGCTGAGATGAGTTGCGA
>JAFJYH010000252.1:0-68538 GCA_017365405.1 Cadophora malorum | reverse complement strand
TATATATATATATATATATATATATATAGAATTTATTCACCTCCATTTACGGGTACCAAGTTACCAGTCCTGGTTCATCGATTAGGCGACACATCTTGAGATTTCGACTCGGGATAGGCCAAACTCGACCTATTCACTTCACTAATGCTTGCCCCGAACGTACATTATTACCCGTCAACTTTTCTCACAAATGAATTGAGGTCGCCAGTTGCCCGATACAATGCTCAATGCGGTGGTTTGTCGACTTGGTAAATAAATGGCTCACCAGGTCAGTCGCGCTCATAAAAAAATGCGACTCGCTTAATCTGGAGTCAAAACAAGATGGCATTCCTATCAACGCTTCCCATCATGAACTATCTGCATCAGATCTTAGAAGTTCGACAACGAAGGATCAGAAACTTGGAAGAACTCGAATCTTCTTCATTGCCTTATCGACTCCAGAAAACTACATCGCAAAGCCTGCTGAAATGGATTCCATGACATCCAGTCAAAAGTCAGTAATCATCCACCTGCTCCGCCATGCGGAGGTAAGTCGTTCTTTGATCATTTTCCCGTTTAAACAGAAGCATGATTCAGATGTGCTGACTACGAGCTATACTGAACATAAAAGCAACGACTCCGTCACGGTGGATAAAACCATTGTAGACCCCGTGTTGAACGACCACGGCATGGAGCATTGCAAACGCCGATGTAACTACCTGCAATTTCCAACTAACACATAACACACATACTCAAGCTCACCACCATCGAGGTCTACAGACCTCATGGCTGACGTTCAAAGACGCCGTAACACGAAGCGTCAAGATCTACGCCATCCCCGAGCTCCAAAGCCTCGGGACGGGACCAAATGGCACAGGGCTCGATATAGATGATTCCAGGCAACTATGGCTTCACCATGGAGTTATTTTCGACTACATAGTTCCAGACTGGAACTCGAAAAAACAGAAGCGTCGGATCGGGTGGGATAAGCCGAAGTGGAGGAACCACGCGATGAGAACGACTGTAGCCGATATATCGGACCTGGTTAGGAATCGAACAGCGACGGGGAGGATCGAGTTCGCGATTGTGGGACACTCTAACTTTTTGGATGACTTGGCTGGGAGAGGAGGTTTATACTCCTTTCAATCTGTTAAGACATAGGTTATTTAGCAACTTGGCTGATGATTCGACTTCTAGATTATCCAAATTGTAATGACCGCGACCTGATGAGCTTCATCATGAACGAGGACTCTGTTGGCGGCGCAAGATCAGGCGAGACCATCGAGCAGCACTCACTAACGATCTATGATTTGCCGGATAACTTTGAGGCAGGGAAGGCATTCTGGGTGGAGGATAGCCCTTTGAGGTGGCAATGAGATGGAAAATTGGGAAGAAACCCCACGAAAGAGGACAGTATTCAAGACAGTTTGTCATCCAAGTATGTATCCAATGCTACTTCTTCGAACAGAATTGGTATACTAAACTTGTTCAATTTTGGTTCACTGCTGAATTCTCGATCAATTTTGGTGACTATGAGAGTGATCGTGACTATGTCCATGCTCATGGTGATGATCATGATCCGGTAGATTCGCATGTGTAGGATCAATCCACTTGACTCCCTCAGGAGTTTCCACAGGCTTAAGATCCGGCAAGTTGACCGCAATGGCCTCTCCATCACTCCTTTCTCATAGTCAGCATCGTTAAATTCCTCCAAACTCCACCCGAACTCAACTCACCTCATCAAAACATACTCCAGCTTTTCATCCTCCAACGCATTAATCTCCTGATGCGGCACATAAGGCGGCACGAAAATGAAATCTCCCGGTCCAGCCTCAGCCGTAAACTCCAGCTTCTCACCCCACCGCATCCTCGCTTTGCCTTTCAGAACATAAATCACGCTCTCGAGATGCCCATGATGGTGAGCTCCTGTCTTGGCGTTTGCGTCGATTGTTACGGTTCCAGCCCAGAGTTTCTGAGCGCCAACGCGGGCGAAATTTATCGCTGCGGCCCGAGACATGCCTGAGTCGTTATCAGCGATAGTTCCTAGAAGGCAACCTTTGGTGAGGCTAGTCAAAGACGGGATCCTGGATATGGGAAGGAAGAGTGAGAGAAAGAAAGGAATTTGACATGCCAGGTGTTTGAGCAGTGTTTGAGTCTAAGCTATCTGCCGGTATGACTCGTACGCCTGTATGCTTCCAGTCGTCTGTTGGAGGAGCTGTTGGAGGTGCTGAGTCTGCCATGTTGATGTCTTGATATCGGAGGATGATGGTTTCCTACTCGGACCTCGGATGGATGGGATGGATGAAGGCGTGGACTGGGAGATTGAGAGTGCGAGGAGCGCTGAGAGTTTCTGCGAAGCTGGAGAAGCGTTGATACTCCTGGGATCTGATGTATACGTTATTAAGACGACGTGCTGGGTTGTAGTTCGCGTACTTGTATATGAAGTCCAGGAAGGTGGTGGAATGGGG
The DNA here is from genome assembly GCA_017365405.1 of Cadophora malorum. NCBI lineage: Eukaryota > Fungi > Ascomycota > Leotiomycetes > Helotiales > Ploettnerulaceae > Cadophora > Cadophora malorum. Next base: position 66,091 of record JAFJYH010000252.1, on the reverse strand, counting down.
AACACCCCACCTTAAGAGCCAAGAGTTACCCCGCCATCGCACGTGACGGCCGCGAGATGCCCAAATGCATTTCTGCGGAAAGGAAAGCAGGGATACACTATTGATATTGTGGAGGGGCAAATCCCAAGCAACCACACAACAAGAGAGGGAGCACTCAAGGCATAAGGGTAGACTTGATATAAAAGAACGGTTTGATCGAATCGAGAGATAAGATAAATCTGAGTAGCGGGATTTGTCATTTTGAGGGTGAAAAAAAGAATGTATTAGATAGAAATTATCGTCAATTGTAAGATAGGTGTTGTTGAAAGGAATGGAAGGAAAGTTGGCTCTTATACCGAAGCAGGCTCGGCAGAGCCGCATCCGATAACGTGACATCCAACCACCAAAATCAAGTGGCCCTGCCACAATATAAGTAGGGATAATTCTTTGCTTTGGTTTTATTCAGTATATCGATAGAGAAGACTTGTTGCATCGTGGAATATCTTTTGTATTAAGTCTTACAATGCTCGGATGGAGCTTCATCAGGCTCGCTTATTATCTCTCATCAATATTGATTCCACCCTCCCCTGCACCAGCATAACCGTTGCACTCTTCCTGCCCAATCATATCCTCAGAGCCCCAGCTCCAGCAAGAATGATCTGATAACTATCCTCCCTAAAATCATCCTTTAAAATCTCATTACTCAACGCCTTGAAATGCATCAAATCCCTCCCCTCCTTCCACTGCGGCCACTTCGGCAATCCCACGGTCCCAGCATTTGGATCCAGGTTATTAATAAACGAGATGTAAAATGCCTGGATCGAACTACTCGGGACTCCAGGCGTGATACCATACGTTGTCAGGATATCGGATGCATGGAACGTCCCGAGGACGGGCGTGCCGTAGAAATATGAGGCCAGGTATGACCAGGTTGGGACGTCCGGGTTGACTTGACTTGCGAGTTCGAGGAATACACGACGGGTGAGCGTGAATACTAGATCGCCGAGCATAGCAGCCAGGCGTTTGTATTGAGGATAGACATTGTTCAGGGGGCCGGTGTTGAAGGGTGAGCCGGCAGATGGATCATCTGGGTACGTAGCGACCAGAGCTTCGACTTGAGCGCGGTCTGCGTCGTAGAAGAAGACATCGACGAGGTAGTCGACTAACTCTTCTGTTGTCGTGATGTTGGATTGTACGAGGGAAAACAACGTTCCTTCATCTTCTTGGTCACCGATTATGAAGGGAACCTTGGCGTATTGGCCATTCATCGCGAGGACGTCTGGAGACGCAGCGAGGACTGTGCCGTCTGGACGAGGGACATAGGAGAGAGCTACGGACTGGTAGTCTAGCGCGCCAGGGACCGATGTCGTGGCGCGAAGGAAGGTCAAGTAGTCGACTTCGCGGAGACATGCGAGAGTGTCGGCTGAGCCTGAGCATCCTGCTTCCTTGACTACGGCATCGTATACGCCTTGTGGTCTAGGACCATCGATGGCATCCGCAGGGGTGAGACTGCCACTGTTCATGATGCCTCCCCTGAATAGAGGCTTGCCTTTGTAGGTGTTGTCGCCGCTGTAGAGCGCCATCTGACCGAAGACTGAGATACTGCCTGCCGACTCTCCCCAAATTGTGACTTTGTCCGGGTCTCCTCCAAATTGAGCGATGTTGTCTGCAACCCATTTCAAGCCAGCACGTTGATCTAGAAATCCGAGATTTGAGGATCCATCCGCTTTGATTTCCTTGCCTCCGAGCCATCCGAAGCCACCCACGCGATAGTTGACCGAGACGTAGATGATGGGCTTCTTCTGTGCGATTGAGGTGAGGATCAGTTCGCTCGCATCGTATGTCTGCGTCGAACCAAATTCGAAAGCACCACCATACATCCAGAATACAACAGGCAATTTCGAGCCTGCTTTAACGGAAGATGGTCTTTGAACATTCACTGTCAAGCAATCCTCGCCAGCATTGGAGACTGCTTGGAAGAACCCCGTATTTTGTAATTCTGTCAAGACATCGAAAGGAATGGAAGAAGAGTTTGTCGAGGTGAGGAATTGTGGACAAGCTCGTGGTACACCAGTTGCTCGGACAGTGCCCAAGTTATCGACAAGAGGTTTTGGAGGCTTGAGACGGAGCTGTCCGACAGGTGGTTGTGCGTACGGAATGCCTTTGAATGAATCAACGCCGAGGAAACTGGATCCTACAACTCTTGCAGATTCAAGCTGGACGACTGGAGGTAATAATTGTCGTTTCTCATCTGTTGGAGCTGCCAAAGTGAGAGGCAGGAGGCATGTTGCCAAGCTGATGAGGGACAGCATGTTGACCAGCAAAGAAGACAACTCGGCCAACGATCAATTAAGGTTGTTGGAAAGAATCTGGGGAAACCTTGCACGTTCGAAACATATTCGGGGTGTCAGGTATATATCTTGAATTAGGACATACCGCCTCCACATCGTGGGATGAAATTTCCCCAGACATTTTCTAGTCCGGGCGGGCGTTGACCTGCCGAAATGAGGTCAGATCGACAGACTAGATAGATGCCGAAGCTTGACAAGCCCTGGACTACAACTAGTCTTCCACGCTTATGGCAATCGATTCATTTATCATGTGCTCCACATGCAATTTGAAGAAGAGAGATATACAGTGACATCACCGAGACCTGCTCCATGCCTTGGAATTTATGATTTACTTGAAAGCAGAGCGCATAATTCGTAGTGCAGGATTACCAAAGTCTGACTCGGCAGAATGGCAGATAAATGGGCTGAAGTTACTCAACGGTTGTCAGAATTAGAACAACAACCTGGCAGGAGATCCCTAGGCACGACAGAGGTGGCCAACGCGCCGAGGTTTCCACCCCGCACTTTCCTTCAGCACTAATTGAGTGCCGATCCCACCCCCATTCCTCTTCGGGTATCCCTTTTCCTCCAATAGTTCGGATGTCACTTTGATTTTCAGGAACTCTTGCAGATCTTGGAGTTTTGGGAAGCTAGGCAGTCGAGGACAATTTTGTGGCGGAACAATTGTAAGCCGATTCCGAGGTATATGAGAAGCAGAGAAAACGATTGCATGTGAGGTCTAAACTTGTATTACATGTGGTTTAGAACAGGCTATGAGCGATCTTGAGACACTGTTTGATTGTTCCAGTGTGCTTCATCTCGTTTGGAGAAAACATGATCCTAGGTGTACTCACTTGCCTCGAGACACCTTTCCAAAAGTGTGTCGAATATGTCCAAGTATTATTCTGAAATACCCAGAATTCCCAGTCTCTAAAGGATTATGACTACGCTTTTGGCTTTTTGACTGGAACTTTGATCATCCAATGCAGAATCTCGTAAATGATCTGTCCAACCATGATGCCAGTCGACTCAGCAGCATTGTCGTAGATAGGTGTGTACTCCACGACATCAGACCCAATGATCTTCAACCCAGCATCTGCGAGGCCGTTGATGATCGCCAGAAGCTACATTATCAGCATTGTACAATAAACATCACAGTAGAAGGACTCACCTCTCTCGTAGTCCATCCGCCCGGCTCGATCGTCCCTGTAGCAGGAGCAAAAGCAGGATCCAGCACATCAATATCCACACTCAAATACACAAATTCGTCGCCAACTCTCTCCACGATCTTCTTGACGACTGCATCCACACCGAGTTTGTCCAGCTCTCGAGCACGGATGTAGCTGAATCCACATCGAAGGTCATTGTTCAAATCGAAATGCTTGTCGACGAGTGTGCAGCGAGAACCAAGATGCATATTGCTGTTATTGGAGAGAAGACCTTCTTCATGTGCAATATGAAGCATCGTTCCATGATTGACCTCAGATTGCTTGGTCAGGCCTCCACCGAGCTGTTTCGGGTCCCAGGTGTCAAGGTGGCTGTCGAAATGCAAGACTGCCACGCGACCCCATGTCGAGTGGAGAGCCCTGAGGATGGGCAAAGCTGCTCTCATCAGTCCTTGAAAGATATCACATGATTTGGATCTTACTGATAGTATGGTCTCCCCCAATTGTAATGAGTCTCACGGCATCGGCAGCAGACTCGTTCTTGGGCTTGAGACTGTTGATTGCCTTCATACCCTTCTCAAGTTCATGAATCGCAACCAACTTATCAAATGGTGTATTCTCAAGATCTCCACAATCAGTCACTTTCGCCCAATCTCTGAATGGATTGACTCCAGGATGGTCCATACTATGAAAGATCAGTCTTCTACGTTTCGCAAATCGTCTCACGTGACGTACTCATAGCCAACAGCTGGTGACAGTCTCCTTGCTCCTTGTCTTGCTCCATTCGGACCGAAACGTGCTCCTGGTCGATAAGTTACACCTAGATCGAAAGGATGACCTACAATCCCGATGTCGAACGTTCCACTGTTTTCGGACTTTGTGCATTCTGTGAACTCAAGATGAGCAAAGGTGTTGATGCCACCAAATAAGCTCTCGTCTTCCTCTTGATATCGAAATGAAGGTGGTAGAGTGACTGGCTCGGGCAATGACGAGATATCGAGGTTTCGACCATAGATTGAGGATTGTATGAAGTTCGATGATGCATCATTGCCGAGGGGCTTCTGCTTTGATGCTGAGGCGAGAGAGCTCAGCGCCACAATCGGGATTAAGAGAGAATGCATTGTGTCTGGCGTTTAAGGGATTACACACATAGAGAGATCGTAGGCCTGATGATAAAGTCAAAAAATGTACATGCAAAGGTTTTGAGTCTCCATCGATTTCTGGATAGAAAGTCCAAGACGTCTGGACTTCCAGCCATATGAAAGTGGGGTTTAGCGTGCGACTGCTTTGGGAATGTCCATGCGAGCCCCTATCATCACCAACCACCAGGCCGAACAACAAGAGTGTCTTCAACAACACCGCCACAAAACCCTCAACAGCCCGATCTTCCATAGGCTCTCAAGGCGCTCGATGTCAACAATTTTTGCTGGCAGCACAAAGCTCCCATCGAGGACAATGTGCAAAGGAAAGGTAATAGGTAGGATCGATCTGTAGGTTTGATTAATCCACTCAGTGCATCAATTTTCTATTTTTCCGTTCAACCTGACCGTTTTGCCCAATACACTGCTGTTACGCGTGTCACGCGTCATATTCAGGTATTCTTTGTCCTGATTATTGTTGTTTCCATCATTTTTCCAGGAATATAGGATAGCTCTAAAAGATTGATTCAATTGCTTGTATTCCGCTTTCAGCAATAAGGGTTGTCTTCATTTGGCACAGCGCGATTTTGCATTGTGCCCTCCCACACCATGCACGACCCCAAGACATTTTATCTCGCTCAGTTTTTGCCTGCAAATTCGGTGTTTTGAGTGAAAGCGCCAGAGTTTTATCAAGATGAGTGACTCCGTGTCCGACGCGGCATTTCCTTTCGACAGGGCTCGTCGCAGAGCGAAGAGACGGAATGCCGAGGATGTAGACGAAGCTGGGGACAATTCGAACTCCGAGGAAGAAAAGGAGAGGCTGCTTTTCCAGAAACGTCCGACAGAATCGCCACAAGCTATAATTGATAAGTTTTGGAAGAAACAGGCGAGCGAGCACCAGGGCAAAGGCAGTTGATCTCAAATTATCCACCGCTGAGCACCATCAAGCTGATTGAAAATCCGCACTAGTTGTCAGAATCTTGCCAAAATCCAAGCCAAGGAAGAGAAAGTTCAAGGACAGACGTGCATCAAGCATCACAAATGGCGAGAGTGCGGTCGCCTCCTACGACGAAGCTGTCAATCTCTGCAAAAAAAAAAGGTCGACGAGATCGCCAAAGAGTGTCGACGCTTGAACCCCAAGTACATTGACCCAGACTTTGACTGTTGGCGCGATCAGGAAAGCTGCTTATTCCCCTTACCAGGCGCAGAAACAGCATCCAGGAGACTCACCAAAGGAGGTCCCAAATCCGTCAAACGAGTTGGAGAGGTTTTCGAGAACCCACAGTTTTTCCCTGATGGACCGGCCACCAATGATATTCGCCAAGGTAGGATTGGTAATTGCTGGCTCGTATCGGCGCGTTGTGCTCTGACGGATAAACCCGGCTTGATTGAGTCGATATGTGTCGCGCGAGATGAGGATTTTGGAGTCTACGGCTTCGTTTTTCACCGGGATGGTGATTGGTTTCCGGAAGTCAATGATGATAGACTGTTTTTGACGTTTCCTGATTATGATCGGAGTACGATTGAGCGGAGAATAATGGATGGGATCAAGAAAGAGTATGACAGCGAACGACTTACTACCGAGCAGGAATACCGGGATTTGTATCAAGTGAGTCTCGCCAAATGTACATGTGGCTTGTGTTACTGACGCCCATTGCAGCGTAGTTCTGGTGCGCGGTTCTTTGGGCCATGCCAATATCCGAATCAGACATGGTTTCCACTGTTGGAGAAAGCTTTCGCGAAGGCGCATGGGGTAAGAAACTAGCCGAAATCTTACTTGAGAGGATGTTGCTTACTGATTCAGAACTACGTTGCCCTCGAAAGAGGCTGGGCAGGCGAGGCACTAGAAGACCTGACAGGAGGTGTTACCGACGATTTCCATACATACGATATCCTCGATAGAGACCATTTCTGGTCGCAATTGCTCGCAGCTAACGACCAGTTCTTGTTTACATGCTCTGCTGGAAGTGGAGATGAGCGATACGTCTCGAATTTGCGGCAAAAGGGCATCGTGGCTCAACATGCATATGCAGTCAAGCGAGCTGTTAAAATGGATGGGCACAAGCTGGTTCTTCTTAAGAATCCTCAGGGTCGAGTGGAGTGGAGAGGGCCATAGAGTATGCATTTTCTCACCACAGCTAAAAAGCTAAATCACTCATGCTGAAGAAATTGCAGGTGACGGGAGTTCAGAATGGACGGCTGGTGAGTTTCCAAGCTGCTACATTGTATTAAAAGTTTTCTTCCAACGTCCAGCACACTAAGGGAAACAGAACGGATTCCAAAACTCGATCATAAATTCGGAGATCATGGCGTCTTCTGGATTGCGTACGAAGACCTACTTTCGAAAGTACTTTCAGTTCCAGCAAGCAAGATTATTCTCAGATGAATGGACAATGGCCCAAAAGTGGACCACGTTGAACATACCAATGATCAATCAATACCACAAAACCAAGTTCTCATTCACCATGACAAAGGAAGCCCCCGTCGTCGTAGTACTATCAAAAGTAAGCTCCACAATCCCCATCCAACAGACACAGTACTAACCCACCACGAGCTCGACACGCGATACTTCCGCGGCTTCGAAGGCCTCTACCAATTCAGTCTCGACCTCTCCATCCGCAAGTCCGGTACCGGCCAGCCCATCGTCCACACCTACTAAGCCCGCGGCATCAAACGCTCCGTCCGCGCCGAATTCACCCTCGAAGCCGGGCGGTACGAAGTCTCCATGCGAATCGAAGGCATGTACTTCAAGTCCCGCCCTACAATTGAAGAGCTTCTCCAGCGCCCACGCAACATCCACGGGTTCCGCCAGAAACTGCTGAGGATTGCTCGCTCGTACGAGATTGCGCATGCGAGAGGCTATGATGAGGATGAGTAGGAGGAGAGGAAGGCGTATAGGAAGAGGATGGCGGCGGAGAAAGCGAGAGATTTGAGGAGGTATATGAAGGCGCTTATGAAGATGAAGAGGTAGATGAAATATAGTTAGAATAGGAAGAAAAGGAAAGCCAGGGCGGCGAGGGAGAAGGAGAAGGAGAAGAGGAAAGCTAGTAAGAGACCGAAGACGAGTGAACAGAAAGGGAAACCGAAGGCTGGAGAGAGAGATGAGGAGGAGGAGGAGTTGGATGCTGGGCCAATAGATGGGCCGAGGATGTCTAGGAGTCAGGCGAAGAGTAAGAAGAAAGCTAAAGGTCGACCACCACCGCGTGCAGCCCAACCTGAAGATGAAGACGAGCTTGGAAATGCGGGTGTGGCACCTCCTAGCTCTGACTCAGATGTCGATGACAGCGAGCTCAACTCTGAGGTCTCGGATATCTCTGATAATGAAGTAGAAGAGCTGTTCATGAAGATGATTGACAAGAAAATGGAGTTGCAGCTAGGAAACCACCACCCAAAGCCGATACGCCCGCTCAAGCCAAGCAAAAGGAGAAGGAGAACCGGGCGCTGAAGAGGCGAATAAGTTTTGAGCTTGATCCGTGGATTGCGTCTGTTGTTGTTGGGTTGCGGGTTTACTCGAAGCTGATTGATAATGCGTTGGAGGTCATAAGGCCTGACTATGAGGCGAGTGACTCCTCGGATGTGGATGAAGAGGATGAGGGTGGTGGTGGTGGTGATTTGGTTGCGGCAACCAGCAAGGTCCCATAGCCTGAAATGGTGGAATCGGTGGATGACGAGGGGACGGACCAGCAAGACTCTGAGATGGAGTGGCTTCCAGAGGAGATGAGCCCTTATACCAAGAAGTTCTTCGTCACACCTCAATAGCAATGGGGTTGTGGTATTAAGCAAATGAGGTCTGGATTCCTGACCTGCCAACGTCATACTGATTCATATTTTGAGCGAAAATATATTCGAGAGCGGATTTAAGGGTTTCGAACACCCGACTGTCGCTTCCATCCTTTTACCACACCAAGGAATCTTATGTCATTCGACCTGCGTCCCTATTGCAGTTCAGCTATTTGATCGATCTTAGAAGAGAAACTAGAGGCAAGCTGAGAACAGGGGTCATGATCAGTCAGTGAAGGCGAGCGGTATGAATATTCAACAAATTGGAAGCATTTATCTGCTTTGATACCCTTCCAGCAAAAATAAAGTAATACTTCCACAACAGTGCGAGCCTCCGAGAATTTGTACTTCATGATACGTCGGATGTTAATGATACTGCATGCTTTGAACCTGGCACCTTCCTAAAGAAGTCAGATCCTTGCGACTGCATGAAGATACATCCGCTGATGCAGGAGACGGGAGCTATCATTTAGCTCGCTTCTGTACTATGTCCAGCCTTCTCCGTACCATAGATCTCATCTGTCACGTCTCCAGTATATTTTCGTACTTCGTACCATTGTAGAAGATTCGCTTGAAGCGTGCTACGTTGGAGAAATGGTCATGATATGGGCGAAAGACTTTCTCAACCTCGCGTAATTTCGAGACGACCCTGACGCCACACGACGAGGACTGCAGCCTTCATGCACATGGCCAAATCAAGAAAAATGAGGAGGCTGGAGGGTCTCGTCTGCCGGGTCCAGTCCTGATTGGATCTTCGCGTCGCCAGAACCAACATAGTACTGACCCGTGCTTGACGTTGGATGAGACGGCAGCTCTCCAATATTCAGGTGCTACAGTAATCAGTAAACCACCAGTTAGTGACAAGTATGCTAACAGGCTAGAAAGAAGTAAGGCAATCCGATAGCTTGAAGAAGTAGTGTAGTGTTGGTAGAGGGTCAAATTGATGTTCTTCCAGCTTCGCAAACCTATCTTCGAAACGTCACATCCTGGTATTCTGGGCCACGACGCTGCATCGGAGCTGAGATACCGATACAGAACGATGAAATACTCATCCCTGAGCCACATTGACTTAAATGCAATCTCTCAACCATCCATCTTCAACATCTGGTGCAACCACTTCTACTGTCATTCTTCACTTCACACTCGGGTCACCGTCGCGATACCAATGATGGCGTCTTCAAGCAATGCGATTCCTCTGCATGTGGAGTTCGAGACCATCATTCGTTATATACAAGAAGAGCACACTTGTATCGCAAAGGTGCCATTCTTGCCAAAGTGCAGAAACAAACTCAGCAAGAAGAGTGGTAGAAGAATTATTCAGCTCTTGGAGGGCTTCGTCCTTGCTATTCAGCGAGGGGAATGTTTAGACAAAGATCTGCTCACAGAAGCGTCCTCACTCTTGATGTGTAACCGTCGTCATCAGGGACTGGCAGCTCTTCAATTGGAGGACTGGTGCGAGAGGAAAGAGTCTGTTGATGCCATAGTTGAACACAGTCCAGAAACCTTAGAGGTGTGAAATCTATGCTGGGAAACTTTGATACTTGGCTATCCGAAAAGCAGCTAATATATCGTCTCAGTTGCCAACTCCGGACCTGATTACCAAGATTTCGGACGATTTGAATTCTTTAGACATCAATATCGATGGGTTCCATACAGGAGAAACTGCCACGGCAGGGGCGGAACAGTCAGAAGACTACTCAATATCAACTATTTTACAAGCATCCATCGAGGATGATTTCGAAGATTCGGCCATATGTTTGGAAGAGGTCAATGCAACGGATGAAGTGAAGAGCGTTGAGCTTCTTTCGTCAGCATCTGGTAGCCCTAGCACACCCAAGAGACCTGCTGTACCAGCCAAATTCGACTCCGCCATCTCGATGTCCAATGGCGAAGACATCAAAGCTATAATCGAGCTAGCCTGTCCCGAGTCACCAACAGCCGCGAAAGCTCAAAGATCGACACGAGAATCTGTCACCCGCGCAGTTTTAGCACCGGAGCAATCACGTGCAACTTCACTGGAGCCAGAATTCTTCCCATTCAGCAATCCTCTCAAGAAGCTCACGCAGTATATGAAGAAGCCTCTCACACCAACTCATATGACAGAGGGTTACATATACTGCTTCCAGATCGAAGGGACCAACAAGAACAAAATCGGGTCTGCGTTGCCAAGAAAAAGGACGAAGAAGAATGGAGAACGGGTTGAAATTCCGCTGGAGAAATCTTTCAAGAGGCGAATGGCAGAGCATAAGAACGAATGGGATTCCGCTCCGAGAATTATGCTGCAGCTCAAAGTGCCGCATGCGCGAAGGATCGAAAAGATCATCCATTTCCATCTGGAAAAGGGCAGAATGAAAGAGCTTGCGAGTCCAGAGCGCCAGAAGAAGTCAAAGAAGAAGATCCCGCTTCATAATGAGTGGTTCAACAACAGCTTTGCGGAGATCAGCAAAGTGATGATGGCCTGGAGTTATTGGAGCTTTATGACGCCTTACGAGGAGGTGGTGAAGGACGGAAAGTCTGTTTACGGCCTGACTTCGCACTGGGAAGCTTCCTTGCAAGGGCTGAAGCCACAGCCTTTCCGTGATCATTGGCTTGACTGGCTTTACAAGCATGTACCGGAGGTGGGAATAAACATGCCGCTATCTACCCAAGACTTGATTGAGAGAGAAGGCTCAGATCACTTGTCTGAAGCGATCGTACGAAACAACGCGATGGGCGATATTTGCGTCCTCAAGCGGAGCTCCACTTCTCATATTTGATTGAAGTTGCGTCGTTGCTGGGTATAATGTGCTTGCATTCATATCTCCTGACTATGATTTGACTGGCGAGGATCCGCGAGTCAATTATTTCTGGAATCTGTGATAGGGTAAGGATTCGATCCTTGTAAGGGCAGACTTGCCCGCATCTCATATTGTGGACTCAGATGATTGCACCTCACCAAGCTCAATTTCTATTTAAACGACATCAGACTATCCGAGGGATTGAAGGAGCGAAGTCTTGAGATTTGTGTGACGCGGGTTTCATTTGTTGTACTTGTGGAGGCTTTCTTTTGAACGTAGGAAGGCTGTCAGGTATAGGATTGACGAAGAGGAATGATTCGCTAGGTATCACTTTGCGATAGGTCCATAGTGCCCACAGTTTGCCATTCATCAGATTGTGCTTAAGGTCTATTGAAATCTCATTACTTTCTTGCCCTTCGCAAAAAGATAAAGAAAGGCAAGGACACAAGGGTAATGCCCCGAAGTCATGCTGAAAGACATCACGTTACTTTAACAAGTGCTCGATTACATCTCTGGTTTTACTCTTGTACTTCAAGGAGACGTATTTCTATCCTTATCACGAGAATGGATCAGTATCGCCACAACCAGTATCTTTCTTCCGGATTAATACACTGCTAATCGATGTCAAGTCACGACACCTCGTCGGATCTCCCCGCGCCGCACCCCTGCCAAAAAAGAGCCTTCAAAATCAGCCCACCGCCACGAACCTCACACCACTTCACCTGCAACGCTCCATTCCACACACCAGGGCAGCGCGCAGCAGCCCCCAAATTATCCCCTCTCGCTTCCGGAAGAATATCGCATCGCATGTTCCCATTACCCATTCCTGTCGTTTGCTGATTCCCTGCTTTCTCATTGGCCATTTTCATGTGTCCCTGTATATTCTCGTTTGCTGTGCTGAGGAAGTCGTCTGATGGAAGGACCAAGTGGTGTGCCTTCGTACGATGCATGGTGAGAGAGACGTCATTGCCGTGCCATTTGTATGTATCTTTGAAATTTCTGGACGAGTGATGGACTGAGGGACAGAGGTTGTTACGGATGTGTTCTAGATTAGGGAGAGGAGGATGGAGTGGTATATAGATTGGAATGTCTCCTGTTTTCGAGGAGGCTTTTAGAAGTATCATCAGCATCATCATCATCATCAGCTTCACACAAACAAACAAGCAATCTCAACTCAACAATCCACTCAACTCCTTCATCACAAGTTCAATTCCTCTCACTCTTAAAACAAAATCAAAACATCGCTACTCATCACACTCTACAAGACACACCTCACTCTTCATCACTTTTAATTCTTCTTCACCATGTCACCAATCATCAGAATGGTCGCCCAACGCCGCGCCTTCAGCATCGCAACCCGCGTCCGCACACTCGCCCGCTCCTTCGAGCCACACCCATTCGAGCGCATGCCAACGACACAGAAAGCCGCTCGAGGCGATTGGGGTAGACAGGCTAGACGACTAGGCGATGCTGCGATGTTGTGAGTTTTACCTACTTTCCTCCATTGATTACCAGGAACCACAGCTGACTGAATGATCTCGATAGCTATTTCCCATTCATGGGTCTCGTCATTACGTGGCCGGTCATCGCTGAGCAGTTCTTGGATGGGAAGATCCAGTAGACGGTCGCTTCACACCACATCACCTCGCATCGGCCAGGAATAGAAGGGAAGACTTGTATATACCGGGAAGACAATTTGCATTGCATCGTGTAGGCGTTTCGGGATAGCATGGCGGGAAGGTCGGGTGTGCTTCAGCGGATACCTATTTTCGCTGGCATGCGTATTTGTTTTGTTTTGTTTTGTTCTGTTTTGTTTGGAATCCAGCAAGGAGAGAGACATTGGGGAAAAGAATGCCTAGACCACGTGAGATAAATGGCGGGTAGATGAAAAAGAAAAGAGAAGAAACACAAAAAGATATCCATAACTCCATTTATCTATTTTTTGATTTGTACAGTGAGGAGTGAGTGAGGGTCTCTTAACCCGACGATATCCAGCTCAAGGAGTCGAGGCATTGCAAACACATGAGCCCGCACATGATCAGAAGGCGAGCAATGAAAGTGAACATGTGCCTGCTTGAAAATCACAAGAAAGAAGATTCGAGACAACATAAGACGGAGATGATGATCGCAATATGTAGTAGTAACTGATAATTGTTTCCAGAATATGTATAATATATGTTCGTTCGCCCTAACGCCAAGCATGCATGGCACGAAAGAGGTCTACCCAAATCGAAGCCCAAAGTACTGGCCCAAAACTTCCTTGTGGAAAACATCCGCTATGTAATCAAGAAGTCCAAAATTCAACTCCGCCGCTGAAAGTACATCAATCAAAATATGCAGGAATTATATATACTTGACTTCGAATCCCTTATCAGCGCACTTCAGCCACCATCCTCCTCCTTTCCCTCTCCCCCATACTCCCACCCATAGCCTCCCTGACGGCACCAAATGCTCCCGAGATTATGCTTTGTCTCTTGACTCGCGTCTGCTGCTCTACAACCCCCCCAACAATATGCATCTTCTGAGCCGCTCCACCAGGACGACCGGTGACCGTCCTCGGCATACTCGCCACGTCTAGGATCGTGGAACGGCGGCGGGAGAGATCGGGAACAGAGGCACTGGCTTTGAGTGATCCGTACTCAGCACTCTGTCTCCCAGAACGTGAGTGAGAGGTCAATTTGCGAAGCGGCAAATCAGAAGTCGAAAGCGTCCTCCCCAACAACCGCATTTCGCGCTCCTCCCTCAGGCTCCTCGTATGATTCTTAGGAAGGCGTCCCGGAACAGCTTTTACATAAGCTTCCTCGAGATGCGGTGTAACGAGCGGTATCTGGCTTTGGAACGCCATCGAGAGGATACGTAGGCTCTCTGCATCGCTCATTTCGTTGCCTTTCGTATCGTCTGATCCCACTCCATCAAGAGCTACCCCTTCATCTGTCTCGCTTATCGAATCTGATAGCGCAAATCGTTTTACGGTGTCTCGATTGAGTTCGTTCTCTGCGATACTGTATCCGGCCATGATGCGTAAACGGAGTTTGGGCGGGAGAGCGTGGCCTTTCGTATTGAGGAAGCCGATCATGAACTTCCGGATTTCGCGAAATTCCTGAGCTTTTCGAAGGCGGGTCATGTCGAGGACTTGTTCTGAGGGAGGCATGAGTTTGTTCAGGTCGAGGAAAGAGGGGAGCGAGGTAGTTGAGGAATTCGGTGAAAGGTGACCAGTGGATGCGAGGGAGGGTATGGATGGAGTGGAGAATGATCGTGTAGCTCGGGTCGCCATGTATGACTTTGATCTGGACATGGCGGGTCTGCGAAGATTTGTTGCGTATTGGTCGTAGTGTTCGCTCGAGAATGACGAAGACGAGGAAGGTAGATGCGGTCCTGATATTGGATCTGAATCGGGTGTTGTCAGAATGATAGTTATTGGCGCTGATAGGGATTGTTCGAAGATAATGGATGACGAGCTTTTCGTTCGGTGTCGGAGTCCGAGACGAATTGGTCCTTTGGACTGGTTTGGGATATGGGATGAAGACTCTTGCATAGGTGCATGAGTTGCGGATAACGTAGCGATCCCGATTTCAGGCTGCGCATCCTCGCCGGGAATCATTTCGTGAGCTGGCTCTGTGATAGTTGAAAGCGTGATCGTCGAGGCACTGGAAGTCGAAGCCTTGCTATCCGCTCTCGTGGGTAACGTATCCGATGAAGCAGACCTTGATAGTCTCCATTGCTCCTCCTCAAACTTTGCGATTGTCTTTCCAGTCGTTTGAATCGGCTCAAGATTCTTTCCTTCAATGACAGTCGTTTTTGGGCTTTCCAGTCTCAACTTCCAGTTCTCAGATGAGAATTCCTCGGCAATGCGTAACCTTGGTATTTCTGGTGCCGCCTCTCCACCTGACTTCTCGCCGGACCGGCTATTCTTCTTCTTATTTTTCCCATCTTCTCTTCGACGTCCATTTCCGTCAGATCTTGAGAGAACGTCAGTATTTATGATGAATATTCAATGTGGAGAAACTCACAACGCCGACACGGCTTGTCCAATCCAAGCTCGGTACTTCATAAATCCCCCTCAGCAACTCAAATCAAACAGCGTCTCCCTCCTTCCCGATTGAACGCTGCCTGTTTCTGTCCCAGCAGCTTTCATACCCGATCACTTGATCCCACAGCCGATCTCAGATCTCAAAGATTGTCAATTGAAAACGTTGGATGATTTCTGGATCATGGGACCTTCCAGCACCAGGCGCCCCAAAGGGTTTTGAATCGGTGACTCTGCCTGGGACTGCCAGCCTGCGCTGATTTCCACGTAAAAAAATTCGGGAATTTCTTTTTGGCTTCCTCGTCTCGATAAGATATGTCTCAGTACCGATTTGTCGTTTCCGTTCTTATTAAAGACCTTGATAAGCTCAGATCTTCCGGCCGGTGATGGTTCCGCAAGGCTAGCTGTTGAAGATCTTTACCCAGGCAGAAATAGAAAATTGCGAGGCGGCCCGACGAGGATTTTTCTATTGTCGAAAGTTTGCGCTGCTGTTGTTGCTCCTCGAAGCAAATTTTCGAGAATGAGGGGAGGCTGAAGGATTTATTGACTTCGATGCGTTCTCTTGGTCTGCCTTGTGGCTTGCACGATGTCTTACTAGAGCTAGAGCCGAGCACCGAAATAGTGTTTGCCAGCGGGAGGTGCAGATGAGAGGTATAATTGTTTATTCGGCGCGGCTAAGGCTCATAGAGTGCAATCAGGGCGTCTAGCAGGCGCAAAGAAACCATAAATGAGTGATCATCAACAATGACGACAGCATGTGTTTTGACTTTTCAAAGGAGGATCGATAACGAGGAAGACGGGGAGATCGGATTCTCTCTGTCAGGCTGTCACTGCTCGGTCATGCTGTCAGATTTGTTGTTCGTTCCTGGAGCCAGCAGGGAGCTGAATGTTCGGTAGCCATACAAAAACGGTGCAGGAAACAGGGGTCCTTATCGCCAATACTTGGGACTTGGGAGACGCAACCTATCTGGGGAAGGTCTAAAGGATAGTGGTATTCTGGGCGGTCTTGATGGTGATATTTTGAATTGCTGATTCGTAGATGCAACGCTATTGATCGTTATTGAAGAGCAGTCCTGCGGGAGATCAATATTCGGCCATTTGCTTGTGGAGAAGCTGTGATGAGACCAGTCCGAACTGATATTCGAAAGATAAAGCTCACACGTTCCGTCTGAACGGCACATGTGAGAAGGGCAGAGACTCGTCGATTCCTTTCTTATCGTTCTCATATGCAGGGTCAATCCACTCTCCAGTTAGTCCCCGGAGAATAACTTTATCTGTCGCCTCGATAGACCACGTTGGGCCGTAAGCCGCATGTGCCAACAAGGAGCAATCTCACTTAGGCCAAATGCATCTGCGGCTCGTCTGAAAGATTCTAGCGCTTCTTCATTTGAAGCCTTGTGGATAGTGTCCCCGGGGTCATCTTTGCCGGCTGAGACGTTGGCGTGGGTTGGCGTGGTCGAGACTCGTGGGGGCTGCGAGGCGCTGGACGACCAGCAAGATGATGTATCGCGGATGCTGACCGTGCCTGGGGCCTCACGACTCCCGAAAGATGGTCCATACCTTGCAAATTATACGACTGTAAGTGAAATCCAGCGTTTTCGAGCCGTCTTTGATGGTTGGCACCAAGGTGTTGCGATGGTGTTGCGATAGCGATGAGAAAGAGAGGGGTGCAATCCCGCGCTGAAGCTCAACCTTCAGATGCACTAATTAACCGAAGCAACCTGCTGAACCTCCCTGGAGGCCATTGCAACTTCCCAACTATCAACACAAGCCAAGAAGAGCAGAGCAGATGCTCCACTTCGATACCTCACCTCTAATCCAAGCCAGTCTTGTCTCTCCTCCTCTGCTTCTTGATTCATATAGTCTTTCATCTCATCATAATCCAAGAAAATGATAAACTCCACACCAATACGCCCAAGATTGGCTCATATCACTGCCGTCCGAAGGCTTGCATGACGTGCCTGTCTAGGTGCGCCTTCAGCGAGCCACGTTCGCTGTGCCGCAGCACAGCCAAGTAGCAACACAAGATCACCCGAACTTCCGACAAGACGTTGTGTGACTTCGCATATGCCAATTCTGATGGAGACTAGGCAAGTGTATTTACATCGGTAGAGAACAACCCCCTCAGTATTTCCCAGCTCTTCATTCACCCCATGACTATCACCTCACCACTCCAAAGTCACCAACCGTCACTCAGACCAATAAAAGCTCGTTCCCCCCTCCATATCATCCCTCCTCCCCAACAGAAACTCAACAGCCTTATAGAACCCCCCAGGAGCATCAGTCGGCACAAAATGCCCACTCCTCTGCAACAGTATATACGTCAGTCCCCTCTCCGTATGCGTCTTCCCCAGCTGTCCCAAGCCCGAGAACGTCTCAGGCACAAACTCCTCAAACGGATCAACCACAAACTTCTCCATCTCCCCGCTCTGAAAGCCCTGCGCACCATTCCACGTCATGTTCTGGATAGCTAGTTCGACGCCTGTGTGTAGGACGACGCTGTCCATGGCGCCACTGATGATGATCGTGCGTTTACTCGCTTCGATTATCTTCGGGAGGACTGAGATGATGGGCATGAGGGAACGATCGTTTTGCGGCGAGCTGCCGTCAAGACTGGAATTGGCGAAGACGATTCGGCCGCCGTTGACCCAGTCCGTGGTAGCCGGAACATGTAGAGCGGCTTTGACGTCGGCGCGGTTGAAGTACGGTTCTGTTCCTGGGATAGGGTTCTGGATTACATCGCTGCGAGGAGGACAGTTGTCGAGGATATTATAGACGTTGTAACACTGGTTTTGGTACTGGGAACCGATCACGATGACGTTCCTTGTATCGCAGTCGAAGGTGCCGTAGCCGCTCTCTTCGATCGGGAATGGGAAGGGCATTGGGCCTGGCTTGGGAGGATAGACTAGGTAGGTGGAGAGGAAGTCGTCGTAGCCGCATGCGGCGGATTTGTTGTTGAGGAAGGTCAGCCACTCGTCATTCAGGTTGAGGATGTTATTGTTGTCTTTCGCAAAAGAAGCTGCGCCGACGCTGTTCGCAAGTATGCCATCCAGACTCGTTATGATCGGGCTGACTAGGGCCGCGCCACGGAAATCATAGTATGTTGTGTTGGCAGCGTCCAGCATGGCTGCTCCGATATATGGCGTGTACCAGCCTGTGTAGGACTCACCTAAGATATACACTTTGCGGCCTTGCATGGAGAAGAGTGTCATGAAATTCTGCCAGAAGCCGAGAAATTCCAGAGCGATTTCTTCTTCGCTGGTAGCGGTTGGCGTACCTTCTGTGTAGCCTGTACCGACAGGGTATTCGACCCAGACTACGTTCGTGAGGTTCACGGGTGTCCAGGTGTTACGGTAGGGTTGAGCGGTTTCTGGCGCCCACATGAAGGGGCCCAGTTCCTGGAGGAAGCCGAAGAGGGAGGATGAGCCAGGCTGAGAATGAGCTTTGTTTAATAAGTGTATTTCGTAACTCGAGGGATCAAGGCGGACAAAGGGACGCAAGACATACCCCTCCATTCAACCAGATCACAACCTCATCGTCAACACTCTGATTCTTACTCGGCCAGAACCAAAAGAACAATTTCTTGGTCTCGTCTGCTTTAGAAGAGATTGGCAAGAGTCCAGAATACGACTCGCCGGCGTCAAATGGAATCTCAGGAATTGCTTTTCCGTCTACTGCGAATGCTGTCGTGATCATTGCCCGTTAGTCCATACCCTGAGAAGGCGAGAAAGGATACACACGTCTAGTCTTATCGTTGAGATACTTTGGAGCGATGGTGTCCGTAGTATCGTTTGATGTATCATTTGATGCTGGAGAGCCTGTTTCTTGCCTTTTAACTCTCGTGTCTTCATGTTGGGCATTGCGAAGTCGATGGGGATCGGTCACGGTTGAGGCTCCGCTGATGCCGCATTGTAGCAGAAAGAGTGAAAATAACATAGAAGGGCGCATTTTTACAAAGAAGATTGATCCAGACAGACTTAACTGTTAGATTGAAAACGAGAACCCATAGCAGGTTGGGGATACTTGTATTCACGTATCGTGGAGCCCCGACCAGCCTGTTCATCCCTTCAACAGCCATCTCGTCATTATCGGAGCGTTCGGCACTTGCTAAACTTTCATCTGAGCATAATATAGACATAATCTCCAAATAATTCGCGTAGTCTGAAGTTTGGACAAGAACTAGAGGTCATTCCTGGATTGCCTTTGGAAACGGAATGTTTGAGTAATCATATACTATGATCGGATGCCGTTTTGACACGTTCCCGCGATCTAGTTTTCATCAGGAAAATCTTTCATTCACGATCTGAGAAATGTCCATCCCGTTGATAAGAAGCCTTGAAACAATTGTAAAATGCAAATCGAATGATGTGGAACGCCAGAATCTGTACCTTGAGCTAGGAAAACATTGACGTGGAGAGACATAATAACGTCAACAAGCAGCAACCAACTGTCTTCCCGGAGAAGAAGATCATGAAGAGTAAATGAAATAAATTAATGGAATCCGACCGCCCCTCCATCAATCAAATAAATTCTCGACTACCATCTTATTGGACTTAATCTTATGGAGGCGAGCAGAGACATCAACTATCCTGCCAGCTAGTCCTGATAAGCAAGAGAACGAAAGGTGGGAAAAGCAGAACAAACAGCCCTTTAGCTTCAGCCAAAGTCAAAACGAGATGAGCTGGTTGATCCAATGGTCCCAACACCTTCACATACACTCATGGGACCATGAGAAGAGGCCGAAGACAATTGTTTCTGGCTAGAATTATGTATACGTCGTCTCGTGCGGACAGTAACCTCGAAGCTGCTGACCAATTCTGAATCAGGTATTTGATGATCGCTCCCAGGATACCTGAGTCGTGACGGGAAATGTCAGGAGCGCGTCGAGGTTTCGAGACCGGATTCTCAGAATAGCATTGCATGAAAGCCCACCTCAACGCCATCTGCATGTACAAGTGAGCATCAAGCCTACATCGCCGATATACTTACCAAAGGGAAACAGCCAGAAGGTTAACAACAAAGGAGATGCTTGCCCTCCCACCTCTGTTGACAACTGAGGACAAATCACTGGCCACGACTGAACCTCGGTCCACTGCAGCCAGCGATTAACCTTAAAAGTTGCCCCTCAAGCGAACCTCTCATAGCATCCGCATAGCGCCACCCACGCACCGGCGCCTTCTTTAGTCTTCAAACCAACTTCAAACAGGATGGTCTTTGCCAACTGATACGCAAATCGTACCAGAGCCAGACAAGAGTGGACAAGAGCGGACAAGAGCAACAGGCGACGACAGCAGACCGCCAGACTGGGCCATATCCGACACAGGGCACGATGTTGATAGGTAGGATGAAGATGGAGTGGAGCTTGTCGTCGTCTCTGTCCATGCCGGCTGTTGGTGATGGTGCGGTATGGTTGGATGGGCGGACGACGAGACCTGCAGGTGCTTTCTCTCTTCTTTTTGTTCCTTGAACTTGACTTTTTGTACCTGTCCCTGAACTTGTACCTGGACTCGGACTTGGACTTGGATTGGACTCAGCTTGATCTTGATTTACCTTTCTCTTGGTACCGCGGGTCAGATCTTGTTGGTATACCCGGACTGTGCAGATACGAGAACAGGGAAGAAGGACGGTACTTGAATATACCTACATACAGAGATCACTATTGGTACCAGCAGCATCTACAAGTCGAAACAGCTTGCGCGGCGACAAACCACAGCTTCAATCCGAGTTTGCTCTACCTATCAAATACGGAATTACGATTGATCCAAGAAGAGAAGGAAGAATACACATCGGAGCGCAATCGTTTGGACGAATTAGCATTCACCGATCCGCGACCGGATATCTCGACTGTTTGGAAGGGGACGATTGCCACAAGAAGGAAGGAACAGATCCTGATCTGGACAGCAAGGAAATCACATCTGCCGACATAGGAGACGAGAACGGAAATCGTATCCCTCCACAACAGCGTCATATAATTTCCCCTCAAGGCCACAATGGCTATATCTAAATCCTCCCTCTTCTCCCAAAACAAACCTCCTCCTCTTTCCACGAATACCGACGCTTCTGCGAACATGGCGTATCCCAAACACTCCTCCGACGAGAGCTTCTCCTCCCACGACGCAAGCGCAGATTTCTCGGGCGAAGTCAACACGAACAATAACATTCCCTCACAAGAGACGCTGAAACGAGTCGAGAATTTCCCAATTCTGGATCAGGATGGCAGATCGATACCATTCAAGAACCTATACACTGGGCCAAATGTAACGCGGCGGGTACTGGTCATTTTCATTCGGCATTTCTACTGTGGCGTATGTTCTCCCTCCATACCTCAACTCTCCCCCCAAATTCTGGTCGCGACAACCACAGCAAGAGCAAATACTGATAATCTCCAACAGAACTGCCAAGAATATGTCCGCTCCCTGACAGCCTCCATTACGCCCTCCTCCCTCCTCTCCCTCCCAACACCAACCTTCATTGCCATCGTAGGCTGCGGCTCTCCCTCCCTGATATCAATGTATCAATCCGCGACCAACTGCCTATTCCCCATCTACGCCGACCCAACAAAGAAACTCTACAGCGAACTCGGCATGCTACGAACCCTCAATCTCGGCGCACGTCCCGAATACCAGAGAAAGGAATCTTTGAGCCTCATGGTCGCGGGTTTCGTACAAAGCATGAAGATGATGAAGAGCGGACAGACGCTGAAGGGTGGAGATATGTATCAGGTTGGTGGAGAGTTCATGTTTGAGCCTGTTGATGGTGGAAGCCCTGTCAGTACGCCCGAGGGGGAACTGGAGAAGATGTTGAGTGGAGAAACTGCCGGCGAGAATGCAACCAGTCACGAAAGCACACATACCAGCCTGGGTGCGAAGGGAGAGAGTGGCATGTTGGAACATGGACCTGTAGAGGAGAAGCGCGTTACTTGGTGTCATCGTATGCGCAATACGCGAGACCATGCTGAGATTCCGGAGTTGAGAGAGGTTCTGGGTCTGGATGGAGAGGGAGTACTGGGCAAGAACAAGAAACGTTGGACGAAGGCGCTTGTCGAGAGAAAGGGAACGGGCTTGAGTTCGCGTAGTGTGGCATCTTCGACAAATGCGGATGCAAATGAGGGTTTCAGTAGGAAGGTCAAGGAACTTGACGAGGGTAGCAGAGGAAATAGCTCGGAGAAGGAGAATGCAGGACGGTGACATCGCTGAGAGCTTGATATCGGGTGTATTGGGATGTTCACAAGCTGACAGATCTTACTGATAGGCATGATGGTCGCTGTTTGGCTCTGTTTGTCTGTCTTCTAGGCGCAACATCAGCATTGTCGGGCGCCTTGATTTTTACGTTTGCATAGCATAGCTAGAGTTTCGGAGATATCAGGCGTTGTGTGTTCATTCAAGTCATGTACTTTGCTCATCACCCATCTACTTATTTCGTGTCTCATTTCTCATATAATGCGGTACACGCCTTCCTATATTTTCAGTACAATACCCTGCTCGGTCCTCCGCAAACATCCTTTCAGCACGATTTTAAGGACACAACACATCTACCTACTCCGGAAAGCCGAGTACAGTCCATACCCTGACAGATGCGTGTACACATTACGCTGCCTAGCGAATCGAAACTCGCTCGACAGAGACCAAGGGGCGGGGGAATACTGAGGTACGTACCTGTCCCATACGAATCGGCAACCCAAATGTCAACGTTACTTGACACATGACTGATTGTCAACAACTGCTATTCTCACATTGAAGTGACATTTTTTTTCGATTTTCGCAATATCGTGGGAATGTGCAGAGACGAATTGCATCTTAAAGGAAAGTTGGTGAAGTCTCGTGACGGCGTCGTCACCGCCGTTGCCAAGTGGTGGCCATGGCCTCCCTCCACATCCATATCCAGCTTTCTGACAGACTTAAGCCCGTCACGCCTTGCCACCCACAACAGACTCTCGTATCAATTGGATTCAATTCATCACCCAATGCTTCCTTTCCAATCGCCCCAGCGGAACTGCCTGAGGCCGATACTGATCGAGAGCGAGCCAACATCTCCCTCGACGTCGCCATATCAGCTCGGACAGAAGTCGACTACACAAATCAGCCTACGTGCTTTGAAAAGGCGATACATTGCTTGCCACCTTACCTTGGTAGACACGCCGTCGGCACTACTCACTATTCGACGAGGATATAAATATCATTCCAACCTGAAGGACCGGGGCCGGCGAAGCTACAGAGGTACACATGTACCAGCAAGTTGGTTCAGAACAAGTAGGTGGGGTCGTTGCAGCAACGACTTTTGTTGGTTTTACATCCAATGGAAGAAACTAGTAGTTCTTCAGAGCGGCCGCAGCTGTCCGTCGTTGCGTTGCTACGTCGCAATCTTTTCATGTGATTCAGTCTGCATCGACCTGCATTGAAGTTGCGATTCGGCATGGCTTTTTCGAGTTCCTGATATTTCATGTGCATTTCGGTGCAGAGCTGCATATTAGCTACATTCTCTCGGGTTCGTAGCCAGTACCTTGCTACCATTCGTTCATTGCTCAAGTACTATCTATCTTTGTATTTCGAGTGTATCTTTGTATATTCTCAAATACGTTGATGGGATGATGCGACCTATTAGGTTATCATGGAGTCCTTCACATGCCCTTGTGATCGCCACATGTGCCATCTTTTCAGAAGATGATAGGACGATAAGAAACATGAAGATGATTTGTTTTTATCTCCAGGCAAGGATCGAATGTCAGCTCTAATCTATTGACGCCCTGCTATACCCCTCAATTGCTGAGGACTAACAATTTTGATCTCTGGCAGCCCATCACAGCCGTCAATACCCAGGGTCTTCAACCATCCCTCGATCAACGCTCTCCGCGCCCAATCTTCTTCAGCATCCTGGTCCTTCACCTCAACAATACATATCGCCAGATACAGCACCTTCAACTTTCCCCTGACCAGATCAAGCAAGCGTGGCACATTGAATCTCAAGCTCACATCTCCTGTCAGCGCCAACTTCTGTACCTTCTTTTGCCAGGCTTCCACCCCTGGAGGCACGAACCGGACTTGATGGTAGCCATAGGCGTAGGGATCTGGCTCTCCATCACAGAACCTGGCAAGCACCCGATCTCCATCCAGGCAGAGCACGTCCCTCTGAAAGTCGAAGAAGATCTTCTTGACGCCCTCGATCCCACCGAATGCCTCCTCATAGTGGCGAAGAGCAACCTGTCGGGATTCGACGCATGTATGCAGCAAAGATGTAGGGATAGAGTCCACTTCAGTCTCGATGCACGTTTTGTTGGGCCTTGTGAAGTCTTTGGGAGCGATAGCATGCCGCTCTTGAGGTCGGATTCTCATGGTGACCAATCGAGGCTCAGGAATTGCCATCTCCCGGATCTTATCACGAAGCTCCCTTGGAAGTCTTGGAAAAGGCGTGAACATCTTGTTGGTGGCTTTGGATTCGGGAGACGATGCCGGTTTTGGAAAGTTGATGATGGGAGCAACCGACGTCCAGGAAGAGGCGAGATGAACAGTGGCAGACTTGATGCGAGGGAGCTGGTCTGAGGGACTCCATGTTATATGCACGCGCGGATAGCGGTGAGTACAAAGTCAGCATGGCTGTACATACTAGACTTTTGCTGAACTCGAAAAAGCCAGCGGTGACCTTGCGATCATGCACAGCGACATCTCGCTTAGCCATGTTTCCCTCGCATCGCACAAAACACCAACATTCGGCTGCATTTTGTGGCTTGCAGATTGCTTTTTTTGTTGTTCTTACAACCAGAAATCTTATTTCGTTGGTCTGATTCGGCGACAGGCTGTTGGAAACCGGGGATCGGCTGGAAATGAACCTGTCTGGATGCTGTGCTCCATCGGGATCTAGATTGCATCCCGGCATGAGCTGATGTTGGTATCTTGAGCGGAAAGCTCTCAGGCGAGTAGCGAGGTGCTTTAATATCTCCCTTCAATCTCTTGTTTTACGAATCCCAAGCACAGATCACTGAGACACCTGAGCCAAATTCATTCCGTTTCATCATTTCATCTATTGACTGTCAAGATGTACGTCCTGGCACCTACTCAAACTTCTCTGAACTATCCGTCTACGATCAAATGCACTCACACTGATAACGACGATGCCCTTGAGAAAGTGGTATCAATTCTCCGCAAGCACAAAGATGAAGATTATTACACCTATGAGCGGGGAGGGATATGGTATATCGGTCTTGGATGCCAGGTAAATATCATCAGCACGAAACTCGACTCTTACATCTCTACTATTATTGTTCAAGACATACTAAGACACCTCCCAGGCATCATTGATCGTCGACGCACAAGGCGAGACCGCAACAACCGTTGTCGATGGCAAGCGAGATGTCTCGCTCATCAATACCACCCTCTCCGACATAGCTCGTAAATTTATCAAAGAGCAACAAGGCCGCCTCGTTAAGGTCCACGGCTACGTTGGCTTCAATTACGCAGCTCACATCCGCGGACAGCCCTACAAAATTGGAGAATGGCCACTCCTCTCACTAATGGTCCCTCGTACCGAAGTCATCATCCACGGCTGCTCCATATCCATCAATGGCCACGGAAACAAGGCGACTCCCTCACTCTCCTCCCTCCTCTCCTCTCAGTCTACTTTCGATTCTCCACACCCCATCACAATCGACAATGAAAAGGACAAGACAGCATACTCCTCCCTCGTCGCGAAAGCAGTCACGGAAATAAAAGACAACAAATACACCAAAGTTATCGTCTCCCGCGCTGTCGATCTCACTGAAGAAGTCGACATGCCCGCGACCCTTCTCCGCGGCCGACAAGGCAACAATCCCGCCCGCAGCTTCAGCTTCTCACATGCTGGCTTTCAAGCTACAGGTTTCAGCCCTGAACTCGTTCTCTCCCTCTCCGAAGGGAAAGTCACCACTGAGCCTCTGGCAGGTACACGATCCCGATTCGGTACAGATGAAGAGATTGCTCTCCGTCGTCAAGACCTGCTCAGTGATCCAAAAGAGATAGTCGAACACGTCGTCTCCGTCATGGCTGCGATTGGCGAGCTCAAGAAATTCTGCGACGAGCCATCTGTTATAGTCGAAGAGCTGATGGCTGTTCGAGATCGTGGTTCAGTGCAACATCTCGGTTCTCGCGTATCAGGTAGATTAGCGGATGGCAAAGACGGCTTCGACGCATTCAATGTCTTGTTCCCAGCTATCACAGCATCGGGTATCCCGAAGGCGCCGGCGTTGGATGCTATTCATAGACTGGAAAACAGACCGAGAGAGTTGTATTCTGGTGCTGTGTTGTTGATTGATGGGACGGATACGTTTGAGGGGACTTTGGCATTGAGGACTGTCTTTCAACATGGGGAGAAGAGGTGGATTCAGGCGGGTGCGGGGATCATTGACCAAAGTACGCCGGAGAGGGAATTGATGGAGACGTGTGAGAAGTTGGCGAGTATTGGCCCTTATTTGTGAGCTCACAGTATCTATCTCGTTTCGCATACTCCAAAACGAAAGGATAGACGGAACAGCGCTGATATCCCAATGCAGGGTTGCGAAGCGAGTTGATTCTCCGATGGAAGAAGCCGGCGGGCACGTGGAGAAGGTCGATACTTCAGTGAAGAGACACGACTCGCCACTTGAAGAGGATGATATTGCAAACGAGAAGGCCGCTAAGAAGTGCTGCTTGCACTGAACGATATTGTTTTTTTTTTTTTTTTGTTTACGAGGCACGGTGGAAGCGGGGAACCGGTAAGGCGTATCTACGAGCTGCTAGTCAATTACGTGCGATGTTTTCAATTACAGTTGAAGTAATGCCCAGTTAACGGTGCGGTAACGAATGTTGCCTGATCTAATTGAAGAGCTTCCAGTGGTGTTCAGTGTCCTACTCGCAAAATAAACCAATTTCCCACGTATGACCTCGCTTGCGGAGTCTGCCAGCTGCTACGCAACATTATGATCTCCATCCCCAGTTTTGGAGTCCAGCACGCAATCAGCTTACCGTAGGCCAAAGAATTTGACGTATAAATGTGCTCACATCCCTTTCTTAAATTACCCACTGACATTCCATCTCACTTTTCATCACATCAAACCAATCTCTCGAATTCCCTCATCACTTCCCCTCACCTTCGCCACACTCAGCCCCAAACTCCAATAAAGCACTACCATCACCCCACAGCAACCATGGGTATACTCCAAACAGCCATGATAGCCGCAAGCGGCATCTACGCCGTCAAATCCCTCGAGAAAACAGTCATCCGGACACAACGCTCCCAAAATCGTAACGACTCTTCCTACTCCTCTTCGTCCGCTTCCAACCAGAACAATCACCGGCCAAGATTCGATGATCAAGGTCCACCCCCGAATTATTATCACGACCAGAACCAGAACCAGAATTACGGTCAGGGCGTTACCTATAACCGGGGGCCGTGGGGCCCGAGTGATGGGATGGGGTCGGGGCAAGGGCCGGTATGGCAGCCGATGGGACAATATGATGTTTCGAGGGGTGGAAATGGTGTGGATTATGTGGATGGTTCTAACCAAAGAAGAGGGTGTGAAGGGTGTGACGTGAGTAGGAGAGATAAGAAGAGCGGTATTTGAATTGTGCGTGATCACACGCTGGGACGCACGTACATAGAACGTACGTCGTGAGATGGCGGGACAGTATCGAGGAGCGCAAGCAAGGGAAGGAGGGACATATGGGATATTTCCAGTTATGAGAAAATAAACATTCAGCAAAATCATAGTCGTCTTCACCAAGAGATACATATACGTGCAGTGGGGTAAGTCCTCATATGTATTCACTTTCTGCGCTCTGATCAAGGTTTGTTATTCTACTTTGCTTCCGAGACTCAGTCTAACCCCCACATCCCCCGATCAAAAAACTTTTCCGTGCGCTGTCACTTGCCAATATGCCATAAACTTCCTCAACTATCCACGCCCCAGACCAAAGAATCGACACTCCCTAGCCTTACGCCCGCCAGCACGACACAAACCGCAATTACCCTCGCACTCCTCAACGACGTGACCATAAGATCTGCAATTGACACAGTAACCCCCGCCATTTCGGCCAGGTTGCTGATGTTGGGTTCCATGCTCATGTCCCGGTTCATGTCTGCCGTTGGACTGCTGTGTACTTTGACGATCATGCATTCCATCATGATTCCGATCAGCAGTCTTCTGACCACCCCGCGAAGCAATAATTGCAGCAACTCTCGAGCTGTTGGGGCCCTCAGTGATGGGCTTTGAAGGAGTAATGCCGTGTTGTACATTGAATGTATTGGAGTGCTGGGAAGTCTGGGCTCGCGAACCATCAAACTGCGTACCCGGACGATTCAGAGGCTGAGCAGGAGGTAGGGTAGTAGCTCTGAAGTCGAAGTTTCTCTGCGGGAAGTCTTGAGAGTTTGTGAGATGGCGATTACCGTGGTGTCCTAGGTTGTCTCTCTGTCTCGGAACATAAGGTCTTTCATTCGCCTGCTGCTGACCCTGGTCCATATTCTGGAAGCCACCCCTACCATTGTTCTGCCAGGGTTTCTTATATCCATTGCCATTGCCATTGCCATTATCATGGCTCGATTTTGAAGTGCGAGGCTTCCAGCCGGGTATTGGGCCCAGTTTCTTGCGAGCTTCTTCTGCTTTGTACTTTCCATATTCTCTCCCGTTCGTTAGCTGCGCTGGACTGATCGGTGGGAAGGAATTTTGGATGTCATGGAATTTTGGTGGTCTTTGCTGCTCAGCTTGTGGAGGAGCTATTTGAGGAGGCCGTTGTTGCTGAGTCTCATTTACACCATGATATCCTGGCGTTGAGGACGGAGACGAATAGCTTCCATGGTTGGATCCAGCTCCCGTCGGCTGCCCAAAGCCAAGGGTCTGCGAATGAGGTTGACCATAATGCTGACCTTGATTGTGGCCAAACGTTGGGACTGCTTGGCCGAATGGATCACCAAAGCTTTGCTGGTCCATACGCTGATCCTGAAGTCTTCTCTTCTTCCAAGATCGCCCATCCTGACCGCCTCCTTGAGACCGTCCGTTTCTCGACCAAGGCTGCATGGTAGCTCTATTTAGTCGCCTCGACATCCCCTGATTCTCCCCCTCCCCACCACAAACTTCTTGCACAGGACCACCATCAACTGGCAAATCACTCCCCTCCTCTCTTCTCAGTCTCCCATACTCATCAACTCCCCTCTCCCCATCAGCAGCTCTCTTCCCACGCTTCCATTCCGGCTCACGACCACGATCCCCCAACCCACCATTATCCTCCCCACTCAAATACACAACCTGCCTGTTATAAGGATTCATCCACTCCTTATCCAACGGATGCACCATCTTCCCCACATTGGTCGACCAATCCGTCCGTCCATACCAAATCGGATCCAGCACAATCTCATTCCACATCTGCACCACTCCCTTATCTCTCCTCGCCTTCACAAATGCCGCCGTCTGTGGACGCATAGCTGTGGTATCATCCTCGTAAACACACTCCTTGAATTTCTTCCAGTAGCCGAGACGGAAATCCCAGCGACATCTGAGAGGCGGCTTACCGTGGCGTTTGGTGATTAGGTAGAAGTAATCGTCCTGAGCGAATATGGGGGCCGCACAGTCGGCGTAGTTGTGGGAGAGGGTATTGCATCGGGGACAGCCGTTTAGGTAGCCGTATTGGTCGATGTTGTAGGTGCAGTCTGCGAGGGAATGTCCTGCTTCTGAACAGTTGCCGCAGATTAAGCCTTCTTGGTTTGGAGGGTGCGTGAGCGTAAGTGGCGATATGGACATAGGTGTCGAACTATCATCGCGTCTGCCGGTAGGTCTGCTATCTTCTGCAGGAGGTTCTCTGCTTCTTTCACTGTCACGATGGTCCTCCTGGCTTTGTTGATCCTTGGCGCGTTCCTCAAATTGGTCATTGAGACTATGGTCTCCGTTGGCGTCAATCGCAGATTGTCGTCTTTTTGGGGCCTCTGGTTCAGACTCTTTGTTGGAGGCCATGCCAGGACCAGGTTGTGCAGAGATGTTTTTCAGTATCGTAGAGCTTATTGTTGCCTCTGGTTGAGCGAGGACTGCAACATGAGTCGAGGCTGGGCTGGCGACTTCACGCGCGGCGTTCTGCCCATGGCTTCGAGGATCGATACCAGGAAAGATTTCACCAGGCCCTATCTGGCTGTCAGCTGAAAGCTACTGTGAGGGATAAGCAAAAAGAATGAGCTTACAGAACGATGCAAATGTTTGGTGCTCAGCGACATATTGCTGGCCATCGAGATCAAGGTCCAATCTGACCTGTGCGCGCAGGAGAGAGACTCGGTAGTATTTCAATACTTCGCTGACTACAATTCCATCACTTGTAGCGCGTGTGCGCATCATTGGCATTTGCGAAATGTAAGACATGGCGTTGGGTCATGAGTCGATGGTAATGTCTTGCGGTTGCTCTTGGATGTGTGGAGGGTCCAGCGCGTTTAATGTATCCAAGAGACAGGAAAGCTTCAAGCTAAGACTACTAGTCTGATTTCCGCATCTCAAGCGTCGACATTGCGTCCAAAGGTGAGGGGCTAAACAAACATAGAAATTATAACCTCTCCACCCCACCTTTCAGTAATAACTGTATATTATAAAGACTAATGCCATATATAGTAGACCAACCACTTAAATAGTTATAACTGGATTATATTGCATCTTTCGCCACTCATTTAGTCAAGCTATTCTGCTCAGTGAATGAGAAGATGTTCCCGTGTTGACATTGCTTATCTCTCTCGCTTGGCGAAAGTGGGGCGGCTTCTTTCTCTATCGGTCCAGCGACCGGGATATGCATTCTATCAGTCGTCATTGAATCAAAGACAAGAGTCCTTGAGATTCTTTCTGAACGCCTATTCTGTTTGGTATCAATAGTCGTCAATGTGAAACATTTGAGTAGGTTTCATGTGGTGTCTGAGCCGCGATGTCATTTGTGGAGAATTTGGCATACGGATGGGAAAGGAAGGTGCTCTATCACAATCACACTTTCCTCGGATTTGGACTGCTCATATCCTTCTACCTGCACAAGATCAGATTTGCGCAAACAATATAAACTACCGATTCCCTATGAACAGTGTTTCTAGGCAAATTCACGAGCCTGCGATTCCAAGCCTCGAACCTTGATATATCAACCTTTGACAGGAGATGGCTCCGGACTGGGACTCATGCTCCTCCCGAATCTCTTCTCATCCTTCTCTTCGCCAGATTGTTCCCCATGATCCTCACTACTCTCACTATCCGTCTTCTGACTCTCTGTGCCTTCACGTTCATCTCTGGTTTCATCATCAAGTGCGTCCGGCTCTGGCTCTAGCTCTTCCCGCTCAACACTCTCAATCGCCTCCTCTGCCGCCCCCCCTTCATCATCATCTTCCATTTTCCCTGCAAGATTGATATAAACAGCTATTGTCTCCTCATCCTCATCTTCCTCAGGGTCTTCCCCTTCCTCTTCACTCTGCTCGTCCGGATAATTGGCGGGGTTCAATGCCTCATCATCCACGTGTTCGAAGTCTTCGTCCCATTTATCTCCCTGTGCTTGAGTGGGATCAGTCTCAACGCCTAGTCTTGAAGTTCTGGCTTCTTGGAAGACTGATCTTGTAGGATCGTTGTCTGGACTGTGGTGATTGTCTTGAGTCTTGTTGGTTAGGGTATTTGGTTCGGGTCGTGCGGGATCAGATGAGCTTGGATGCATCGCTCTGGAGGGAAGTCTGCCATCAAGGGAACTGGAAAACAGGTGTTCAGCCTTGGTTGGTGACTCTGTATCTGTTTGGTGCAGTTGGCTATCATCTGGTTTCTGGGTTTGGCCTTCCAAGATGCTGGTACCTGGTAGTTCTATTGGGATGGTTGAACGTGGAAAGATTGGGAAAAGCAGCAGACATGCCACATATATACGTGATATAACGCTTTCATAGGTTGAGCAGAAACATCTGCAGGAAATTTCCGGCATTCTCCTTTGGGATTCTTTGTGGCGAAGCTCATGTATGAGGCAGAATCTTATGCATTCATTCACTCAAAATCTGTATTACTTTGTCTCGCGTATTCTAGCTTGGCTTTGAGGCGGGAAACAAAAGAACCATTAAAGGACATGTGGCAAAAGTCCCGCATCTTGTGTATTCACTTCCATCAAGTGCTCTGATTATTGTGAGTATGCTCCTGATGCATCTGATGTTGCAGGGTTAGATCATAGGACTGAGGACACATAACCCCTCCGCTGTCATAGCAGACGACTCTGCCGCGAGAAGTATGAATATCAGCCCCAATCTCTTGTTCCATCTTCAGCATCATAGAGTCTCTGAAAACTTTCAACATCAGTTGATGACTTTTCCCGAACCTCAGACTCGTAAATTATATCGTGACAAGACCTGGAATGGGCTCTGGTTTTCATGCAATTTACCATGCTTCTCCCAGCCCATTAAGCACACTGCTTGTACAATGATTAAGGGCCAGGAAAAGGCTGATGGCAATAAGACGCTGAATGATAACGAGGGATATTAGAATGTGAGAATTCGACAATCAAACGGTGGCATTGTTGATTTTGTGAATGTAGACCTTTCGTGGTAGATTGACTAGACTGACAGGCAAAACAGCGTCATCACTTCGCCACAAAATATACTGACCTGCCATGCCCTAGAAATGGCACAGCATAGATCTCACCGGCCTGAGTTCGTTATGCAGGATGTGCGAAACATTGGGAAGCAGAATGTCGCTACTGCTTTATCTATATCGTACTGCAGAGCAAGTGAAGTCTTCATTTGCAGACATGTGGGAGGTAAGGGATCCAGCCAGATTGTTCCATGTAGAGAAATTAGAAGGGAAATCATATCCAAATAGATGTTCTCGTTGACCAAAATCACTTTCCAAGTATCGCTCCTCAACAGACGGAATGGTTCGTCGAAAAGATCGAAAATTCCCATCTCTCGCCTATTCCGCCTTCTCCCGCTTCCTCATCCTCAACTTGCCCCAATACCTGTGCTAGTCCCCACAAACACAACAAGCACAGCAGTATATGCCGCAGTTGCATTGAGCACATCATTCTTATCCTCAAGCAAAGCAGCAACTAACATTGCGAACAGCACCACACTGACACTTGTCGTCACCAAACTCGTCGTCCGACTGGGATACAACACCATAATAAGCATAGGACCGATCAAAAAGGCACTCCCAAAAACAGCCATCGCAGTCCTCTGCACGTATTTCTCAAAGGATTCTCTCTGGTTAAGCTCGGTCCTACTCCCCCCAAAGAGCGCGGCATTGCTAGCGTATCTGGGCGGGGAGTAGGATCGTAGTCTTCGCAGGTCCCGCTCTAGCCGATGCTGGTCATCGTCGGCTAGTTCGTTTTCGTTTTGGTGATCTTCGATGCATTCTTTGATCATGGCACGCTGATATTTCTCATCGGATGTGATGATGAAGTTGTCGTCGAGCTCTCCTCGAAGCGCGCATTCCTTCATGTACTCGAAATCCTTGAGCGCCTGGACTGTATATATGTCAATACTTATTATACTCGGCCAATCGGCCGCAGTCGCTCCATTGGCGACTCTACTTCAGGTGAAACTGGTAATGGGGCATTGAGAGCTTCATACCGTATTTATTCATGGAATATCGATGCGAATGCTCCCACGAAGGGCCTTGATATCTCAGGTAAAGAGCCTCTGAAACAGCCTGACGTTGTAAATAATGCAGATTGATGCGATGGAGAACGGCGAGATTGATCTTCGTGGAATGTGTAGTGATGTCCACGATGCTGTTTCCGTACAGCTCCTCGAGATTCTCTTCGAAGCTGTTCTCGTCGAGTTCGGTGGGACTCATGTGCTTGAGGTTATCTTCTGCCCTGCCAGACTGCGCCCGAGCGTTATCGTCGTCATGAAGACTGCTCTTATGACGGCGATGCCCTAGATGGTATTGTTAGCCAGCCCACTGAGGAGAGCAAAAGTTGTAGCCTTATCTGAACGAAAGAACATGCCTGATCTGCCCGTGCCTTTTTCGAGATCATGACCATCTTCAAAGTGTACATTTCCAGGTCTGTGATGACGGCTGGTCATGATGATTAACTTAAATACCCAGACTGTGTGAAAAGTAGACAGTGCAAAGGATATCCATGTCAGCCTAAATTGTCTAATGCAGAACACCAACAAGGCGTCTTGATGTATGGTAAGTATCATGTGATCTTTGGAAGCCACCAATGCATGGCTTCTAAAAAGGAAGTCATTTGCGGTCGTACAAGTCTGCGATAGGTTCACCAAACAACCAATCGTACTGTATAGTTAATAGTTCCGCACTCTCGGATCATGATACCTAGCTGTTCAGCAAGACTGATCAACGAGAAAGATGCAAATGGTACGCCGAATACTACCGGTATTATTGGTAACAGAAAGGTTTGTCGTTATTGTAAATCAGCTAGTTCTGAGCCTCCAAGCTGGCTACGCATCACGTGATAGTTCCGCTGCACAGTGTTTCGCCGCACTTCTCGTTCTCCTGTTCTGTCCTTTCAACACGATATATTAGGCCAGTGCATTCAGTTGCTCTCCTTAACAATCTGCTCAAGCGCCTTGACATAATCCCCCACCTCCTGCGCCCCCTGCAACGTCATATCCCTCCTCTTCCCCTCCACAACCACAAACGGCACACTATCAACCCCATTCCCGGCTTGCTCTCTTATTTTCATCTTCACATCTTGCAACCCCTCACTAGATCCACCATTCTCGTCAGCAAAACAATTTCATTTCTCCTCTCCACCTCTTCCCCGTTCCCCAGAAATAACGCAACTTCTCCGGTTTCGCCAACCTCAACCTCTCAAAAAGCCCCAAGTAGAATTAGAAGCAGGACTCACTATTCATCATCAATAACCCCCTTCGCCTCCCCCTCCTCAATCCCCGCCTCCTTACAAGCAGCCACCAACGTCTCCTTACTACTCGGATGCCTCTCCTCCTCAAAATACATCCTATACAGCGCATTAACCAATTTATCAGCTGTTTCCGGCCCTTTCGACTCTTGGAAATGCTGGATCACGCGGTGGGCTTGCAATGTGTTGGCGACAGTGCCACCGAATTTATAGGTTATGCCGGCAGAGGCGCCGTAGGCTGTCATGAGCGTGGTGTACATTTTCATTTTCTCTTCGGAATCGCCATATCTTGAAGGGCTGTCAGTACATTCTTGCTTTGTTGGGAGGGGAAGGGGAGATAGGAGGGGGAAAGAGGGGAGGAAATGGAGAGAGAGGGGACAAAGTGAAATTGGGGGATGTACTTGGATTTCTTGTACCACTCGTATTTATCCTCCCCTTCTACGCTGGCTTCCGGGTAGAGCTGGTACGGGTGGTAGGCGACTGTGAAGGTTACTTTGGAGGAAGCGTCTGTGTCTCGTACGAGGCGGAGAGCTATGTTCCGTCAGTCAGTTGAGTCCAGCATCGCCAATGACACCGGCTGCACCACTCTACGCCAAAGCCCGAACACCAGAGGCGAGGAAGTCGAAGAGACGACCTCTCTCACGTGATATTAATCACGTGGTACGCCAGCCGTCCAAATCCGGGCTGACGGGTTTAGGTTGAGTGACAGACGAGGCGCAAGCCACGATCGGGAAATAGAGTGGTAGAAAAAAGTCTTCACATACCTTCATCGAGTCTATGTAACGTTTCCTCGAGCATTAGCAAGCTTTCTTTGAAACCCATCCCATCTCAAAATCAAAAAGAATTTCGATAGCCTACCCACCTCTTCTTGGCCAGATACGTCCCTGTTCGCCGGTGGGTCAGCCAATACTCATGCGTGTTTTCCAGTCGGATAAAGTAGATGAGAGGTCAATCAGCAGGTTGGGAAGAACAGGGCTTGCTTACATGGGCAGATGGTGTCGAGGGTGAAGTTTATTGTTGATTCGTACATGGTGGTGATGACTGGGTTTGCTGATGGGAATACGAGGTTGAAGGTTGGAGCCGAGGTGGGAGTGGTGGGAGTGGTGGGAGTGGCGGTCAAGTGACTGATTTGATCAGTTTCCGTTTTGGTTGCCGATGCTTACGAACGGTAGCAAGATAGATGTAAGTTGAAAGAATTGCGAAGAGTTGAGAGTACTGTAATGATCAAACAATGATTACAAGTCGTACGTGTCAGGAACAGTTGTAACCCTCATGCCACCTCCTCCTCCTCCTCCTCACTCGCCCTCCATTACCCCGCGGTTGGCTGCAGATCTCGATGGGTCGTGGCGTTGATTTGTCATGGGGAATTGATTGGCTGAAACCGATAGTAGTGGGGTGCTGGTTTTTCTCAAGCCACACTACCTTTTCCCCCGACGAAGATCGAGCCACAATGATGTCGTTCGTGTTGCTTCGGGTTGAATTGTACCTTCAGGAATGCACCCGGAGTATCGGGAGGAATAAAAGTTTTCCGACTCTTTATTCTGGTACCGAGACGCTTCTCAAAATAACCTCACGAGGGAAATGCAACTCTATCTATCCTCGAAGCGATACCTTCTATTGTCTTGGTATCGCCGTACGAACAAATAGTTAGACACCACCCCATGAGATGCCCTGCTCCTCGTATGCTATCCCCGGTCGCAATATATGGCTCACTCATGGTTGGTGACTGATGCTGGATATCCTTGGGTGTGAGTGACTGGTGAGTGAGATCAGACGAGAGATCCCGACCAGGAACGCAGAAGCAGGCCCGGTCAACACCCACGGTGAGTCTTGCGGCGAAATAACTTGAATGAGGCTCTGGCACCTGAAAACTCGGACGTAATAGCTACATGCTCAAAATAGATCTTCAGGTACCTTTTTCCCAGCCCTACGGTCTAAAATGGCGTGCGGAACAGCCGATGAGACGTGCATTTGAGTTCACCGTCTGTCGCCGTCAGTCTCTTTCTCTTTCTTCCATCGTCTGTGGCTTCGTATTCGTCGATGGCATCCCTGCAGGTGGAGCTCAGCCACACGGAGACCCCTTGCTGGCAGCGCTCGCTTATTTTTTGGTGTGCTCGTCTGCTCGCCTCCGCCGTTTGTTCCTGCCCTTTCCGGGCTTCTTGGTTGGTGTTTGTCACGTTGCTGCTTGCATGACATCGCCTGTCACCCAACTAAGGTAACTCTATTTTCCTATTTTCCCGCTGGCCGGATACGATGTGGCCCTGGGGTGAGAGTGAGATGCATATAAAGTCGTGCCTTCCTTCCACTCACATCTCTCATCATCACATCATCAAACAACAATTTAATCTACCACCTACAAACGGCCTTCCTCTCCCCCACTGTCGTTCACAGACCACAACAACAACAACAACAGTCACTCGCTCCTAGACTCTTGCTCAACAACCTACACAACAACACTTCTGAATACCTTACTTTAGATACAGTCAAGATGATGTACTCCGCTCTCCTCATCGCCGCTACGGCTGCATTTGCCAGTGCGCAAGTGACCTAGTCAGTCATTCCATCCCATCACTTCTCAACGCCAACTAACATATCACAGTGATGACGCAACTGGAAAGTTCATCTGCCCAGCAGACAAGCCAAATGGAGCCTTCTGCGCCGGTGACTCTCTAGGCACGAACATCATCATCCGCTGCACGAACGGCGTCGGACAGCCAGGCAATTGCAACGACAACTTGGCCGGATACTTCCCATTCGGAGTCCGTTCGTCTCAGTGCTGGCAATCATCCCCAACTAGCGGTATTGCAGCTTGCGCAAAGAACTGCATTGTGCAAGGAGGATCGGGAACCTACAATGGCACCTTCACCCTTCCCAACTGCACTCCTATTCCAGAATCCTCAAGCTCTGCTAGCTCCACGTCTTCCTCAGGATATCCTACATACTCACCTGAGCCCACCACGACCAAGACCTACATCAATCCCGGCCCATCAACCTACACTCCTGAGCCAACAACCACAAAGACCTATGTCAACCCTCATCCAACCAACGGCACAACCACAATCACTTCAACTGGTACTGTAACCACCACTTGCGTCACGGACGGCACAACTACAACCAGTACCAGCACATTCACAACAACCTACTGCCCACCAACCAGCTCCCCAAGCACCTTGTCCACCCTGACATCTACCTACGTCCAACCCTCCGGGACCGGCAGCCCATCTGGCCACCCAATCCCAAGCGGCAACGGCACCGTCCCAACTTCACCCCACGGCTCCGCAACAGCCACTCCAGTCGGTCCATCTGCATCTTCAACCAGCGGTCCAGTCCTCGCCAACGGCGCAGTCTTGAATACCGGCTCAAGCCTCGCTGCTCTTGGTTTGATCGTCGCCTACTTCCTGTGAATGTTCAAGCTCGCTGCATAATCAAACATCTGCATTTCCACTTCTTTCTCTCCTTAAGGAGGTACGATACCTAGCGACGGCGTACCGGACTCCGGCGTTCTGGATTATTTTCAATTCTCGTTACTTCTTTAGAACGGTAGTTCGACATACACAAACTTTTAATTCTCGCTCGGCTCAACAAGCGACAAGAGCGGCACATTGGTACTTTTCGACCAACATGACGGAATGATTTTGTGAGATAGAGAAAACGACTCACTCACTGACGATACGATACGATACGGATGTGCGCACGTACGATGGCGCGCGGACTTGTATACACTACAATACACTGCATTGGATACTTGAGATTGGAAAAAGGATGGTAATTGGTAATTAGTGATTGGAAAGAGAATTCTGTACATTCTGCGCTGGATACCCGACTTCAAGGATACCTAGATACGTAGGCGATGGCGGCGCTTTTATTAGACTTTCATGCGGGCAGGATACCTTGAGTGGGTTTGGTTCGGTGATTTGGTGATTCGAAAAAAGGAAGGAAGAAAGAGACAGAGGAGAAGAATGATATACATTAGTAATACTTCATCCAAAAACTCAAAAGCATTTCAGAATATTCGAAATACCCTTTTTTTTCCCGAGATTGAGAGGCCTGTCTATTTGAAGAGACTAGTAAATAGTTGACTATTACATTAATGGGAAGCGGCCTTTGAGCTTTATTTTTTATTTTGGGGGGAATCGCTAGGTAGGATGTAGGGTAGGGTTTAAACTCAGCTTTAGTCAAATCGTACACTGGCTTTACTTCTCTGTAATCGAGATTTATGATGAGGCTCGTCACTTGGCCGATCAACATGGCGTGAG
Organism: Cadophora malorum; assembly: GCA_017365405.1. Classification (NCBI taxonomy): domain Eukaryota; kingdom Fungi; phylum Ascomycota; class Leotiomycetes; order Helotiales; family Ploettnerulaceae; genus Cadophora; species Cadophora malorum. Next base: position 26,835 of record JAFJYH010000252.1, on the reverse strand, counting down.
GTCTTGGTCTTTGCCTTTGCTCTCTTTTCTCTATTGACTTATCTAGATCGGCTTGTAGGAGGACGGAAGGGTGGAAGATGGAAGCGGCAAAGCAGGATGGGGTAGGAGGTCAGGGAGGAGGTAGAAGATATTGCTGGGTGGGATACTGAGAAGGGGAGTGTTGTGTCGTGTTATGGAGTGAGCGGATGTTATCAATTTGTGAATCGTTGTCCATCTTCTGTCCTAGAAACTGTGCTCGTCGGGAACTGAAGGATTTTGGGCAGATGCAGGTAGAGAGTTGGCGGGCTTATTTTGAGGAGGAGAGAGGTGCGTTTTCTGCTCGGCTCGGGGAACTTAATTGGAGATTTTGGTATTGGCAGCTGGCGACTGGATTATGGTGCCGCCTCCGCATATCACGCAATACACAGTTTCGTGTACGAAACACCTGGTGAGCTTGTCTTCCTCTAGGGAAAGAGAGAGGGTAAATTTATAATTTTGTATGTACGGGAAATAGCGTGGGGAAGAGGAGAAGTACCGGTGACGGGGTTTTGTAGAACGAGAGAATCAGTATGACGCTGATGGTGGGGGAGACAGAACCAGGAGAAAAGGCTTGTGCACATCTTTCGTCCCGCAAAAAGCTACCTTTCTGTCTCGATTTCAGTCAGACAATGGGAGGCTGAGAGCAATGGAGGTTTGGTAAGTGACGTGCGTCTATCGCCACTTGAGTTCGAGGGTTTGCTTCTACACAGATACAGATGGTGGAAGCTGATGTTCATCTCATGTGGTTTGCTGCCATATTTTGCCAGAAAAACATGCTGAAACACTCTTCGCGAAGTCTGATCAAGACGTCCAACTACTATGTTGTATCTCTGAGTGATGTGAGATCATTGAGTCTCCCCAGAAGAGAGTCAATAGGAAGAAGAGTGGGAAGGGGAACTTGGGAAGATAGGAACACGTGTGACCAATTTTGATTCGAGAGATTGCTATTGCCAAAGCTACTGTTGCTGTCGTAAAATCATATAAATCGTTAAAATGCTTATTAGATAGTCGTCCATTGTAATAACAATTTTGAATTTCCATTCCTTTGGTATTCGCAAAGACGCCAAGCTTTAAACTTCGGAGTTGTTGGAAAAGAAGCACATCTTCTTAGCAAGATGAGTCACGATTAAGGTATTTCTCAGTTTGTAGCTCTCAAGTGCTTACACTATCGATCATCATTGAAAGTAGAATTCACAAGTCTTAAATCGGAGAGCTGAAGTCCATGTTCGACTTACTGGGATGCGAGAGGTTTCTGACGCGCAAGTTCTTTAAAGATATCTTGCCATCCACGATGTCGCAAAGGCGGCTTTCTAGTTCACTAATTTTAAGACCTGAGGGATAAAAGCTTAATGTTTCAACTTCATCTGGGGACGGTTGCCAAGGCAAAAGTCTTATGAGGTCTACTATTAAATTCATAACATAGTTCTTTATTCTTATACGAACTTCGTTGACTAATACGTTATCTCTCTTCATTTTATATGATATTGATGCTTCAGATTTCATAGGATAAGAAGCTTTGTCCCATTCTGAACATTGATGGTTTATCTATGTTATCTCGCTATTTAGTGAATAACATTCTTTGCAGCTAATTTGGACAAACAGTGGATACGTGATCTTGCTCAAAGAGACGGCGAAATTAGCGGGCTGGTAACTTGTAATCGATTCTATAAATATTAAACCTATTTCGTAATGCCGATTAAAGCTGAATCGAAGTATGCTAGCAGGCTCTTCTAATTCATACCAGGATTTTTCGACGTTTCCTTCAGGTGTAAGGGTGCCTATGATGCGATACCCAAGTTAAGAGATCACATTGACGGTGATAGTTCGACTGAAATATCTATCATAATTCGATGTTTGCCGAAAATAGCATATCTCTGGTTCGCCAAGATGCAGTGATTTTTCCACCAGCGATATGCGGCCGTCGGGTAGATATACGTCCAAAGTATCCAACTCTGATACCATCGTCCTATGAAAGTCACCATGAGTATCCTTGCAAACGCGAAGTGCTATTGATCGACTTCTTCCTGCTTCCATACAATTTATGGGCAAAAGATGAACGCCACTAGCCCCAAAGATAGCTTCAAAGAAGCCGTCCCATTTCTCATTCATTGGCAGGAGGCGAGCGTCTACCTGTAGGCTTTTATTGGTCATTGTGTATGGGGTGCGATCTTGAATTAACAGTATCCTGATTATTTTAGAGGAATTATTGAAGTTTGCTGCGGATCTTGCTAAGAGTTTCGTTTGTAATATGTTCTTTGATATCCAGGCGAAAATTGTTTCGTTTTCAAAGATACGAAGTATTTCAAGTTGAAGACGCAAGAAAGATTTGCTTCTCTTGCCATAAAAAGGTAGCAAGTTGATACCAAAAAGTCTTATCAAGCAATAAGCTTGATCCTCGATGCAAGTAGTGCGTCTTCGAGACGCCCAGGACATGATCTGGGCAACAAATACGTTCTCGAAATCCACCAAGTGCTCAACCGAGATGCTAGTAATAGATTGAATTTTCCGTAGCAACCGAAGTTTTGTGTCAATTTCCCTCCAATCCTTGTTATAGAAGATAAAGAATTCCGGAACTAGCAACTCTTATAATATCTAATCCCGAGTAAACCACTGACTTTTAGCAAACTCCAATCGTTTCTTCACATCCGACAGATAAGCATAACAGACTTGAGCATCTTGGTACCACTTGAACATCGAATTGATCGCCTCTGAAAGTTTTGCATTGCTTGACTTATTGATGTAGTATGAGTTTACTCAAGCGTAATTCCAGCTATTTAGCCTCGCTTGACGATAGTAGCCGGTAATCTTGGAATAGCTAGCCATATTGGGACCACAACAATCACGCAAGTCTTGAAATGTAACTTCTTCATTTTCCCATTTATAGGAGAAGATTGCATAGCTAGAATTGTTATCACCAATAAAATCCTCAAGTAAAAAGCTGGTTATGTTAAGAAGCCGCATGATAAAAGCTAGTACTATGGTACAAGCACGGTTTGCTTAAATGGAAAATGAGGACAGCTGTAGATAAGGTACATAAAAAGTTGCTTGCCGGAATCGCTATAGGCATGCCTCAGCGTGTCGTGATTTTCGTGGTGGCAGTTTGTGTCGTCGAGATAAGCTGAAGTGCAGCCTGGAGATGCCTTCAAGCAGCGTCCTAAGCGAGTTTCCCTTATAGGCAGAGATAAAGTCCTACAAGCAACGTCTCTAATTGCACATGATTCGCTGGATTTATCAGTGTGTCAACCATCAAATTTTTGAATGTTTCCTATTGAGGAGGCTGAGTTCCAGTGTTATCTCCACCAACACCCAGCGTTATGGAACAGCGGCGCGAGATATGCCTCGTTCACTTGCAAGGCATTGCAATGTTTGCGCATCTTGAGCTGTGAATACTTCTCAGTAATAGCTTCAGAGCCAGACATATAAGAAACGTTCGTCGACCCTTTCTGCACGTACTTCAGCGTCGAGATATGGCGAAGTGATGGAGCTGGCAGTTGGTGAATACGCGAGACAGCTTTCAGGGGGGTTTGTTCAGCGCAGCACTGCTTCGGCGTACTGTGTCCTGCAACTTTAGCGCTCGCTCGCCCAAAGCCTCGCTGTTGGGATTGCCTTTAGCGACTAGCCTCCTGAAACCTCCCAAGATTATGGGGTTCATATTACCCCGCACTTATACCGCTATTTACACAAGAGTGATGTTGTTTTACACGATTCATCATCTGTTAAAATCAGGATCATGTCACGACTTGAAATTCAAGGTGTTGTAGATTGACAAAAGTACAGCCACCTGTACGAGTTTTCTGTTCTACTCCATCCTCATAGTCCAGCCAAAGCCACCACCAGTCCAGCAGCGAGCAGAATAGAGGACATCGAGACCAAAACACTCGAAGCGGCATCACCAGTCACGACAGGCGGCGAATACGTAGTCATAGCCGTCGAATTCGAGCTCACCATTGCCTCACAACTCGTACAATTCTGTTCGCCTAAAAACTTCCCCACCGTCTGCGCATCCGTCAAATGAAGCACAGCAGCACCGCTCCCGCAAGACTAGCATTCGTAGCACAGAAATTCGCAGTAAAGTTGAAAATGCTAGCCTTCCCATCACAAGTCGGCGTCACAGTCGTTCCATCATAATCAGCTGAAAAGCTCACATTCGCGGAAGGCACAGTGAGGAAATCGAGAGTATGGATCTCTTTCGTATGGCCCGTTTGGTGATTTGGAGTAGACTGTTTGAGTGAACCATGAATCGGACTGGAATAGGGAAGCGAAGTAGAGGGTATGAGATGCTTAAACCATGACATCCAGGTCAGAAGCAAAAGGGAGTGTAACTATTGATAGCTACTGATGGTCTTTTGAACACGCACTGACCAATATGCCGCATAGGATCGGTCTGTAAATCAATCAATCAATGAAAAACTAAGTATCAGGGTCTCCTATAGTGATCGTCCTAGGTAAATTACTCTACTAGCAATATCCCGTCAGGAATCCATACGTCCTGAGCCTAAGGTCCTGAGTACAACACTGTCCTGGGTCGTCGAGTCACGGGACTCGGGAGCGTCCGTAACACCATATCCTAAACAGTATGCTAGTTCGAGTAGTCAAGCAACCTACCGTAAGATTCAATAGGCTTCACAGCTAGTCTCCTTGTCTCGCTTATTACGTCACCTAGAAACTCCTCACTCCCGTGTTGAGGAGACCAACCCGTACTTCTTGCTCTTTCACCAGTTGCTTCGATGGTTGCACCCCAAAAACCTATCTGTATGTCTCTTAGCATATCTCGTTATAACAAACAGAGATAAGAGCCAATACCTTATACTTTTCAAGTTCTTCTTCCGTATATCTATTTGGGACTGGCTTCTCTGACAATCCCATCGAGTAGAGAGTGTCCACCATAACCTCGAAAACACAATGGGCGGGAACTTGACCCCCATCGGCAAAGTAAAAGCCATGCTTCCCATGTCCCTTAGTACCATCTTCCAAGACCGCCATGAACAGCTCAGCCACTAGGTACAACATTTAGCAAAGGCCCACAACAATTTCCAGTGGAAAAGGGATCCAACCATCATCGACCTGCGATATCTTCCATAAATTCTCGCCAGGACCAATCTGACCCACCCCCTTTCTCTTGACGGAAACATAAATGAGTCGTGGAACGGGCATAGAAGTTTGGTTGCCTAGCTTGTGATCGTGAAGTTTTCCAGTGGCAGTGCCATACACTCCAAATGGGACTATGATATAGGATCGAACATGGCCCGCCGTGTCAGCATTTACAATACAGTCGTCAACATCACGATCTAATAGTGTTATTGATTATTACGAAACTTACAAGCTACTACTTACGAGGTTTGCTCACTGGGATGGCGTTAATGCGGTCTGAATCCAAATCAGACATACCAATTCCCGATGGATAACCATCCATCTTGTCGTTAAAGAGAAAAGCTATTGCCAATTTAGCATGTTTCCCGCAGTATACTCATGCAAGATCTACCTCCGCCAGACTTGATGCCTCTTAATTAGCTAATGTAGTCTGGTAGGTAATGGACTTACCGCATGATATAAAGCTGGAGCATATCCCGTTTTCTCCGTCCTAGCCCTCATTCCATCCAATATGGCTTTCGTGCCTTGCAAATGATCGCAATCAGCCTGGGCAGGTTGTCAGCACGATACGTTGGAATGCTCGCCCATGTGACATTCGAATACTGACTAATTGTATCACGATATCATATTTCTCAACCTCCTTCTCAAGTTCAGCACCGTCATCGAGCGTGATTTCTGTTGTCTTTACATTTGGCAATAGCTCTTTCAATTTTCTGGCCTTTCCAGGACTCCGAGTTGATGCCGTAACTGTGTAGAGGGTAGCTGGAGAGCGCAAATATTTCTCTGCGAAACGGGAAAGGAACGACGCTCCTATATAACCAGTGGCCCCAAAAATCAACACTGATTTACTTGCCATTGCAATGTGTTCTCAAGGTCTTCAATTCTGACTACTGAACGTCAGGAGCTGAGATAAAAATTTGGACAAGTAGTTCCTACAAAATCAATGCGACAATGCTGTGATGTCAAGCCAGCACTTTGAAATGCGTTCTTAATTTCGCATAGCCCTATGACACTAATGTAACTTGCTGACGTTGCATGGGCTAGACTTAGAATATTCGGGCAACATTTGGAAATGTATCGGCACTTCGTTGTGGCCCACTGTCCGCACTAAACTTAGTGCCCTGTGGTTTGCACCAGAAGGGTAACTTTCGTACAGTTCATCGCTGCATCATTCCAACCTGAACCAGAACCTAAGAGATCCGTCAACTGTATTCTGCGACCTCATAATGGCTGATACGTCCCAACCTGGTATATCCCACCCCCCACCCTATTCTATGCGTCAATCTTCGAACCATTTGTTCTCTATGAACCTGACACTTGCCAGCAACATGACGATGATAGGGGCTGTTGCCCAGTTGGGGATACCCTTTGAAGTATCAGTCATTGACGTTCCTGTGCCTAGGCTTCACCTGGACTTCAGTACTGCACAGATGTAATACTGAAGGGCTCACTCTACGAGCGGGGGTCAATTCTTGGCGGGCAAGCTTACCAGGCTGACAAGAGAGCTACATAAGTAAGGTGTGGATTTGCGAGGAAGGAATTTTGAGATCACTTTGTCACATGATCAGGCTGGTTCTGATGCATTTAGGGGGCAGCACTTGCTTTGCAGGCGATCCATCTCATTTGACATGCTATTCTATTAACAAATTATTCCTCCTGATTCAAACCGATTCTTACACTTCATATAAGTGAAGTGACGGGCGACCTTACAAGTTGCCACAGGCAGACGGTCACGTGAGCAGGCGCGCAGGGCGGTTAACCCAGTCAGGAAATTAGGATTTGGAGAATTAGACCGAGTTTGGTACTGTAATGTCTTCTAATACGACGCAATTGCCCACAAGAGCCCTCAAATCTCAGAATATGGATGCCATTGGTGTTTGCTACAACAGAAATATAGGTCCAAGAAAGTGCTTGAGGATCAATTTACAAATATTTACGTTTGCGGTCTTTGTTTCACTCTCTGGTTGTGTTCTCGCATCTGGTTGTCGATCTTATGGTAGAATCGACCAGGTCACAATGGTCGGAAGACTCTACTCTCGATACTTGAGAAAGAATTGAGAAGATCGAAGGACATTAGAAGCTTAGATCCTCTTCCTAGCAGATGATACTACACACTATGCCTAGAAAGCCTATCAATGATAATTTTTTCCGCCCATGACAGCTCATACCAACAGTCTTTGCTCCGTTGGTTGACGGCGTCGACCTTGATTGTGTAGCCGTGGGGGTACTAGTTGAACTACTACTACCTCCAGCCGCAAAACCAACTTCGACTGTACCGCTTCCAACGGCTGCACCCAACCCTTCAGGATTGTCAATGGTACCTATTCTTGTATACGTGAAACTACTCGAGTAGTCCTCGTACCACAACACAAGCGTTCGCGAACCGTAAAGCATTAGATCCCCAACTCTGATAGATCCGGGGTTGGTTGCTGAGGTTGGGAGTGAAATAGGGAGGTCGGAGTGTTTTTCGTTGCCGTTTAGCTCGGACATTTGCAGGTTCAGCGGGAGAAGATGTTGAAATGCTGAGGCAGTGGGATTGTCGAGGAGCGAAGCGGTAAATACGGAGGAGCCGATTGTGAGGTGCAGGACATCAGAGGCAGCGGAGATGTTATTGGAAGACATCTCCGGAGAGAGTCAATAGTAATTGATTTCAAACCTGAACAGAGGAATCAAGAGTAGCTCTAGATATGTTATAAATTGATGTGCCTGAGATCTCACAGGATTATATGAACAATTTCCAGCTCTCTCTAGTAGAGTTAAGGATTAGACAAAATAGAGGCGTCCTGGCGCACCTTAACTGGGTACTAGCCTGATTTAGTTAGCCGAAATGTTCTTAAAGCATTAGCTGCGTAGTAAGCACCCTGCATTAGTGCCGACTCAAGATCTTATTTTGCTAGTGAAACCTTGTTCAGAGGTTCAGTCACAGCACAACGAGACTTAAAAGTAATCTTCTCTAGATGGTCACTAGGCACATTGCTACAGAATATCTCTTTCGAACCAGCACATTTTCGGCCCCCCTTGTTGTCAAATCCCCTCTTTCTAGCCCCTCTGAAAACCGGATACCCTGGGGCCGCACATGCTCCCAAATTAGTGAACAAAATTTGGTGCCGGCATCTTCCTCCGACTCCCTCAAGACATAACAAACGAGACGTAAGTTGCAATCCCATCTATAGACTCCCGGGAGCGGGCAGGTGGGTCGCTGAAAGACTTGTTTGAGTTTTCTGATGAGGCGAAGTACAGTTCGATACCTCTGACTTTCTTGCGAGTCGTGGTAGACAAGTGCCAAGTCGAGATCCTCTGAATGCCGCGCATATCTTCCCCTCGAAAAGTAATCGCCAAGTTGGTGGACTGTGACAATAGAGCCTATGGAATGCAAGGGATCCTTTTGGCGTTCAACATTTTGTGGATAGAGACGTATTGAGACATCAGGTCTCGGCGAAAGATCGCATACAGTACGTCATCTCATTGATCATATCTTGGGTGGATGGGGTGGTCGCTTCAGTGCGCCAGAGGAATTTTTATTGACATTGCAGCTCCTTGTCTACTCCAGCTCATGTCCATCATCACCTTCGCACATATTCTCGTTGTCCATTGACCTCTTCAACGCGCACAAGCATCATACTGCTCGACATGCTTCTTCCCTCTCCAACTGTGGCTGCTTTGATGCTCTTCGCCAGCGTCCTCGCTCATCCCGGCCAGGACAATTCTCACGAGGTCGCTGAGACGGCTGCTTTCACCAAATCCAGCATAAAGGATCTCAGTCATTGCGCCGAGAAGCTCAAAGCTCGTGAAGTTGAGCAAAGAGCCATCGCGCGTCGTGCTTTCACTGCTCAGAAAGCCCGCCAAATGCGGGGCCTCTCTACAAGTAAGTTGTCGCTTCTCTGATCATACAGTTTCCCATCCTGACTATACCTTGCCTGTAGCTGCACCTTTCCTCCGTGGCCGTGCCGCACCTCTCAATACCGATCATCACTCATCTGTAGAGTATAATCCCGACACCGCTGCATCTACCTTATTCACTTCCAATGGCTCCTGTATCCTCTCCCCAGAGGTAACCTTAGGGCCCTACTGGGTTGAGGGTGAGTATCTGCGAGAAGATGTAAGCGAAGACCAGCCAGGCATAGCTCTCATCCTCGACGCCCAAATCCTGGATATCTCAACTTGTGATGCTGTTACGGACGCCGTCCTTGAGATCTGGAGCTGCAATTCTACCGGCGTGTACTCTGGTGTTGTGGCTAGAGGAAATGGAGTCGGCAACGCGGATCCCTCAAATTTGCTGAATACTTTCATGAGAGGATTGCAGCCAACAGATGATGATGGAGTAGCGCAATTCACCACACTCTTTCCAGGCCATTATACCGGTCGTGCAACACATATTCACGTCCTGGTACATTTTAACGGCACTTCTTTCGACAATGGCACCTACGCTGGTGGATATGTCTCCCATGTGGGCCAGCTGTATTTCGATCAATCTCTGATTAGCGAAGTAGAAGCAACAAGCATTTACGCAACCAACACTCAAGATTTAACCACAAATGCAGATGACAACATTCTTTCGGTGGGAATCGCGAACGGCCATGACCCCTTTGTTGAATACAGCTATCTCGGTGACAGCGTGGAGGACGGGATTTTCGCTTGGATCTCTTTCGGCCTCGACCTCACTTCCCAGCAAATCCTCACTGGTGCAGGTACCCTCACCGGGATTGGTGGCGTCGCGAGCGGCACTGGCGGTAGCAGGCCAAATGGTTCTCCGCCTTCTGCAAGCCCGACCAATAACGGTGCTAGAAGTGCAGGAAGCAGCACCTCAAATAGACAAGTGGTTTCAACTTTCATACCTTCGGCCACTTCTTCGGTGGTTATTCTATTAGCGGGATCAGTCTTGGTCTTGTTCGGACTGTTTTAGTATATCTTCTGCTTATGCGCATGTTGCCTTACCCCAGTTCTGGAGTAAAATCTTAAATCGCAAAAAACGGGGTTTCTGCATATGGGGCCTGGAAAACAACTATATAGGATACAGCCGAAGTTTCTGAAAACTTGTCATATCGATCTTGCCTTCAGATACTGTACCTTGCTGATGTTTCGTGTATAAGGTATTCATGCAAAACATTAATTGCTCACAGCTTTTATAGGGCAGTAAGCCATCGTTATAAGAGACCAAGCCCCTAGCTTATGCGTACGCAAGCCTTATTTTCCTTAGGACAGTGGAGAAACCCGGTTAGGAGGTTTTCTCTCGACGAGTAGCTTTTGTATCACAACTATCGATGAGAATCAGCGACGAATCTCCAGCTAAGTCGATTTCTCTATTGTGCTCTATTCTCCTCAGTCTGCTGGTAACTAGTGCAGATGCTTCAAAACTGAATGTACGAAAAGTCGCAGCCTTCCCTTCAACCCGTTGCAGAACAAGTTCTTGTATCTGCTGTACAGGAACCAGCTCCGTCGCACCACTATGCACTTTCTGCTGTCAACTATCAAAGATCAACCCTAGCAACGGTTCCCGACATCGCAGTTCCCACTCCACTATTTCCAGCCGAAACATACAGGCTAGTCCGGTCTGTCAACCTCCTCCCCCAAGCCACTGCAGAGCTTGCCTCTAAAGCCGACGATGTAGCAACCACCTTGGCAACTCGCCCCGGTATATCAACCTCAGCGATCTCGTTTCGCCCCCATAGTGCCAGGTATGCCTTGTTTCCATCTTCAGACAGTATGAAATCATCACCCGCCGTCCCATTGACTACAACTTGAGCATGTCCAGTCGCAGCACCCGTTTGTAACGAGATAGGAATGCGGGCGAAAATGGCTCGATTATAGTTCGTGAAGAAGAGGTTCGTTCCATGAACGTGAATGCCGTTCACACCAACTGTGAGTCCTGTTGGTAGATACTCCATCAATGGATCAGAGATCACTGTTTCGTAGATTCCAGTATGTACATCGATCTTGGTAATTGTCGCACTCATCGAGTCGGAGATCAAGAGGTTCGATGAGTCGCTCGGGGAAAGGCGACACATGCCATTGAACAGTATTCCTGCCGGAATTCTCGTTACGAGCTGGATTGCAGCTGGTTGCAATACCACTCTATCGCCCGTTACAGCTAACTGGCGCAAATCCACCCTCCATAAAGCGATGGTGCTAGGTATGACGACGAGGCCGGTGATGTTCTGAGTCAGGACGTAGAAGATATCAGGCTCGAGCTCGACGATGCCTTGGATGCTGCTTACCCCAGGAATCTGGGTAACCAAGATAGGAACGTTGCCAGGGTCTGGGGAGACTTGGTACAGAGATGGTGATTGACCAGACGTGACTAGAATCTCGCCATTTTCACGTACCGCAAGGTTTTCGAGCGTTGCCGGGCTGGGGAACTGGAAAATTGTCGTGACTGTAGAGTTGATGTCTACGAATGAATGTCTTGCCAACAATGGGGATGAAAGGGCGGTCTTAGAAATCATGGTCGCTGCCAAAATATTCAGGAGACTAAACGATTTCATGTTGTCGAGCGTTGTAAGATACTTTGCGGCGTTATTTCAACACAGGAAGAACGAAAAGATGGTGTCTGGAAATCAACGTATTGGTTTAATCTCATGTTTTGTAGACAACAACCTGTTCACATCAATCTCGGTCAGAAGACGGAAGCTACGTTCGCTAGAAACTATATGTCTGGGAATTTCCGAAGGTGGAGACTCTCCAGTAATGCTATGCCTCCAGCTCCTCTATCAAATCAATGCATTTCGAAGCCTGCAAAACCTAATCCATTGGAAATGTCTACCAGATATCCGCTTCACTGCCTCAGGAGACACTTCAAGGTAGTATGTACAAGGGAAGCCGTGTAAGCAATACTTCGGGTCTTTTGATATCTGCCTTAGGCTTTCTCGCAACCATATTAGAGTTCTTGTGCAAATGCAACCTGCTTATTTCTCGGCCATATCCACCTAGTGCCTGCATTGACTCAGCCACAGCAGCAAGAATGTTAGATAGCTTGAAGAAATCTTTAAGATGCTTCTGTAAAATCCGTGTTTTAAAATAGAAAATTCATGCACGAGCATCCCTGTGTCTCTCTTACCGCGTCTTACAGACTCATGGCAGAAGGGGACGCTTTTGCTAGAGCCCGCACCAGTCGTTGCTTCGCCCAAGCCTATAGATCCTTTGGCTCTTTTAGCTTCTACTCACCGAAGGCTTTTTTCATTTTAAATTTATACTGCTGATTGAATCACCAGCATAATACGCAGCCAAACCTCTCAATGTTCTCATATCCCGAACTGCCTCTGTCATATAGAAAGGTACATGCCCTTTCACTCACCTGAGAATCCGAAGCCTCAATCCTCTCGGATCACCAATAAAGGTTGGGGTCCAGATATGGCTCCCACTACTTCATTCAAGTTAATTTAAGAGGCAAAACCAAGCCTTCCATTGCCCCAATGAAGCCCTTGAGATCAAAATTGTATGAGATCCACGAGGCCCTGTTTGTTATCAACATCGACTGCTTTGACCACGCATCCTGGAACAAAAAGGGGGGCATATGGTAATCTTGGCGAGGAAAGATCCAGATCTGGGGTTGTGTACAGAAGTACTGTCGCATCAAGGGCCATTCTATTGACTTCAACGGGAGAGTATTCGGAGTGGGTTCTATTGATACGGGCTCTTTGATTTTCCGCTAGTCGAAGCCAATCAGTTCTCTCGACATCGCCTTGCAGAATCTGAATCTGAAAACAAATAATTGTTCGGACCCCGGGGAAAATCAAGCAGTTTTGATATGCAAAGGCATAGTAGAGGCTGAGTCTGAGAAGTCGTCTCCTGCCATGTGAGCGGTCCTGACAGAACGCTGGCGTGCGCTTGGCAATGATCCAATTTAGGTTCTGAATATGTTCGGATGAAGAGCCGCATGCGTAGGACATAGGCTGTGCACCTCTTTTATTGTGGAGACATCATTTCAATATTTTATGTCTTTCTTTCCAGCACTACCTTTAGCGTTCGTGGCTGCTGTAGTAGATTTTACACAAGTATACTGAACTTACGTGGTTTCACATGCTTAGTCTTAATTCAAGAGCCGTCAGTCGTCAGTAATGGTGCAGATAGTCTGCCCTTTGTCGCAGGCCAGGCTGTTAACAGAGCTTCGCGTCCAGTAACTTATTGCTCTTGAACACCTTTTACTTGTAAAGATGGACGCATTTTTTTTTTACCAAGGACCCCTGGTAGTACACGGAGTGTCAGGAAGAAGGAGAGCTGCTCCGAGAGGCAACTGAGAAGAGCGTCGTCAACGTGGCCCGGTACTATCACCATGAGAGTGTCCGGGTCTCGGTATGGGTAACGACGTCCGAAGCAATGCTCGGAAGGAATCAGATAGTATATAGGCTGAAAACTACTAGTCCGGACGTTCGCTGCCATCCTCAAGTACGAGTACAATTAGTACACGGAAAGGTCGCAGCAGCAGCAACGCTGGCTTGAAGCGGTCATCTAGTTAAACTTATACACTTTTGCGGCCTTATAAGCGATCTTGCTCGGCATCTCTGACGAACGTCTGCCGTAATACTCTACTCATCTCGGTTTTGGACTCTCCTTTGCTAGTTCTGTGCCATTTTTGATGCTAACATGAACCAAATAGGGCAACTATTGTGCCCTCCCTCGCGTTCTTTTCTATCTTTCTCTAGTCGCCGTCCTCCTGTTTGGTCACTACCCGTTGCGCCACGTTGGTGCTTCTCATGTTGTCGCATCAAAAATTGGGATCTAAATCTTCGGGAACATAACGAGGTGACTTTGGCGGTAGGCGGAGCCAACCAGCTGAAAGCACTGAAATTGCTCGGTGATATTGAGTTAGGATGTGGTGAACACCGGCAAAGACAATAATGATAATCTTGCTATGAACAAAGGAGTACTCAGGAAATAAGAAGGATTTGGAGGTGGGCATAGAAGTAAGACATCTTTGAAAGTGCAACATCATCATTTGGGCTGCTTTTCGCCTCGCTTAATGTAGGAATTCAGTCACAACTGTCAGACGAACCACACTTTGAAAAATGAGAGGCGCCAAAGCATGCACTAGTTTCTATAGACCCCAGAACGATACCAATGTCGTTTGGGATGTAGTAAGAGCTTCCCAAAGAAGGGAGCCTATTGGGAGGTTCTCTCCTAGAAGTTCCTTCTTGGCAACCTCGCAATTTCCGATAATTTCAACTAGCCGACAGAGTGCAGGTAAGTGACCTGTTTTCTTTTTGGTACTAAGTTTTATAGAGGGACAGGGCTGTCTTTCAAGTAACATCATTGGCACTTTGTTCAGACAGCGCAGTCGTGAGCCTCCAAGAGCATCAATGCGATAGTTTTCTGTAAGAAAGAATGATTGAAATCAACCCTCTTCCGGCGCTGAAAGAAAGAGACAGTCACAGACACGTTGCAGGGTGTCACAACTCAGGTTACGCTCAGACAAATTCTCCCTGTTACCAGTCTCTCCTGGATTCTTACGGTTTTATGTGTTTCCCAAACCCCACCACTCGTATTTCCAATCGCAAATTGGATATGAAACAGCACGTTCTTTTGCCTGCCAATATCAACTTATTACCCTCTCTTTAGTGACCAGGATTGGCCGTCGACGGCTCAGCGATCAGGAGAGCTGAGTCGTGGCAAAGAGCGGAAACGACACAGTCTGCCTCGGAAAATTTGCGGATGAGCTCGCAGGGATGTTGTTCTCATCAAATTCGAACACAGCCAGTAGACGTCTCCAATCAACTCATTTGACTCATAGAAACTGTGATAGCTTACGGCCGTAACCTTTGATATGTCGTATGGCGGTGAAGCCCTTTGCTTTGCCCTGAAGGTTTTGAGTTGCTTGGTCTTAGGCCTCAATTTCGACTTCGTCGGAGTAAGATCTACTCAGCCTGCATCCTGTCTGCACCGCCGAACCGAAGTAGGATCCAGGGTTCTTGTTGCATTCTTGGGCGATACAATACGAACGTCAGTGTAGAATGCGAGGACCTCCTATAGCTGAGCAGGCTGAAGTTATCATTTCATGTGTGATCATGGGTAGACATGGGTATTTGCAGAGACTTGAGTACATCAGCAAGTACCTCCGAGAAGAAGATAATGGGCGCAACGCAACGATGGCATTTTACATATGGCGAGTCACCTATTTCGGGAAAGGCAAGCTCCGATAGAGTTGAAAGATACTGGGATATAGATCTACAGTCTCAACTCGAATACCTTCGTGGCAATCTTATGACAATTTCTTGCGTTATTCTTGAATCAACTCTGCTTGATTCGATGGTTTTCAAGAGGCTTGGACCTTCGATTGAGTCTGAATATCGAAAAGAATTTGTGACCATTTCGCCACAACTCTCCCAAATTAAAAAATGACTTCCCGATGGTTTTTACTATTGCTCGATACGAGATCTTGCTTGACCTCTCCCTCGCGCCTCTAAGCTGCTAGAAGACCAGAGACAAAGTCCAATCGGGATCCAAAGTTGAGTCCATGCCAGGATAATATGGCTCGATAGAAGCCGCCTGGTTGTTGACACGCCTGTGAGTGGCTTGACAACACATGACTGATCCATTCATAATGCGACGTCGTTGCTCGGATGTTTGTCGGCAGTCGGGATTCAAATTATGTTTTCTCCAGCCCAGCTGACTGCATCATGCTCCTTGGCAGGTCTTGCTTGGCTCGCCTCGCTTCGATAATTCGATTTGCTTACGTCCGTACTGCAGGAAGGAACGAGAACGCCGCGGCCGTGAAATGGAACTTTTGTATCGTTCAGCAAGGTTAAGGTCGGAATCCTTATTGGAAATGGTATTTGCCGCGATTGTACAGGCATCTCGAAGTGTCGAGGTGATAGACGGAGGAAAGCTCTTCAAGTTGGGCAGAATGAGGTATTTACTGGGAGTTATTGACTGAGAGCGGGAGGAAACAATGCAGTGCATATATCAGTCAATACTTTGAAGGTACCCATGAATATTATTTTGCTCTCCTCTGCCTTTTCGAATTTCAGCGCCTTTGGAAATCTGAGCTACGTGAAGCCACATAACAACCACATTTCATTTCCGTACATCGATTTATACCATATCTTTACCTTTAGCTTTGGTAGACTTTCATATCTCAAATTTTATGATCATAGCATCCTTCATAGTATTCAAGGTGCCTTAAGCCAAGGAAATGATCCCCTCAAGCACATCTCAGAAGATGACAGGATGAGATCCTCGGCAAATGACACTCTCAGGCGTCCGCGGAGATGATAAACGCTTTCTTGTCCCGTTAAAATGGTTATTGGTGAAGGATCTAGCATCAGTGAGATAGACAAGAACCACGCTGAAGCATTCCAGATACGATTCTCACGATAATTGAAGCTATTCGCTGAATACATTCTCCTCATTAGGGAATTCTTGCTGTACACCTGAGCTCTCCCTGCTAGCGCTAGCGTAACACTCATGGGGTGTACCTCCGTACTCCTGAGATGTGGTCGCGTACATCGCTTATATGC
This sequence comes from Cadophora malorum, assembly GCA_017365405.1. Classification (NCBI taxonomy): domain Eukaryota; kingdom Fungi; phylum Ascomycota; class Leotiomycetes; order Helotiales; family Ploettnerulaceae; genus Cadophora; species Cadophora malorum. The sequence goes on along the minus strand of JAFJYH010000252.1, from coordinate 10,276 downwards.
GCCATGGCTCTTGCTTGGATACACTTGCATATATTGCTGTGGCTTTGTTTACACAGAATCAGCTGATTGCATTACATTGACAGTCTTTTACAGTTCCTCGCTCGTCGATCAACAGTAAAGCCTCGGCATAAGGACAATATGAATTGTCAGTAATTGTATCAGGCTTCGAAGGCCGATGATTTGAAAAACTCCTAGGTAGTGCTGGTAACATGGCAGCTCGTATCGGATATCGTGGACTCAAAAATCCCTGGCATGCATACCCAAAACGGGTTCCTACTGTGACATGGATACACGGTCTTACTCAGATGAAATTTCCTGTATACCTGCGTGTTTGCAACTCTAAGACGACCGAGCCATCATAAATAAAGAGCATCTCGCTGCTCATTCTTCTCTCTCTATCAACTCATCAGACAATCTTCTTCTACGTATTTACAACACCAACATCTCCTTCTTACCTTCAAAGACCACATCTTCTACACATCAAACTCGTTCAACAACGTACCAACATGCGCTTCTTCGAGTATCTCTCTGTTCTGGCTCTCGCCGCCGGCACTGCCAACGCGGCAGCTGCCCGCATTGCTATCTATCCAGATGAGAACTTCGCGGGAACTCCACAGCAATTCACCACGGAAGCTGATGGCAAATGCTGTAAGTCGATTCCCCCGAGACAATCTGGCTTGCGCAACTCTATACCTTGCAGTTATTGGACGTGGAGAAGCTGACCAAACTAGGGCCTGTCGCGCCAGCTTACAACAACCGTATCAGCTCTTTCCGAGTTACCCTTGACCCCAACGTGTGGTGTTTCTTCTACGAGTATGTTTTCCAAACTCATAATCTTTTGCTTCATCATTGAGCCGATAACCCTCGTTTACAATAATACTACCCACCAATATTGGCAACTGTATGGGACCAAGCTGACTTGTGTCTCCAGCTCCACTACCTGCACCAACGAATTGTTCTCTGTCTCCACCAACTGGAACAACCCTAAGCTCGGGGGTGCCAACGACAAGATCTCTTCTTTCAAGTGCCAGTAAAATGGGACGAACGAGATGCGAATGGAATGGGAGTTTTCACCTCGTAGGAGGTTTCTCCTAAAGCAGGGCGGAATTTACAAAGGCAAGAAAGTATATCTAGTGACGACGTTGACTAGACTAGTACTTGGTAGAATGGAGTAGCAATACATTCATTTCTAAATAACTGAGGCTTGAGTTTGAATCCTTTCCTGATCAAGTTGTGGGTGAGATACCGAGAAAATGGACTGAGTGTTAGCCACGATCACCTCATCCTCTACTTTCGCTTAACAACATGTATAACGCTTGGCATTCATCTGATGGAATTCCGAAGTCACTAGAAACGAAAAGGAAATAATCAAAACCAGCAGAAGACACATCTCGGTCTCTCATTGCACGACTTGGGGAATGCCAAATGTCTACCATTTCGACACTGGCCTCAAGTGATCATTTGATTGCAGGTTCTGAGCAATTTTCAATCACCTCCGTAAAATCCGAAGAGAATTCCTCGTCTCTCAATATTTCTCAGGCGAGATTAAGATCGCTTTTGTCAAGACTGCTTCGCTGCCAAGTTCACGGAAAGGGAGGGGCGCAATGACATTATCGCCTTTGACAAATCAGATTCCCGGCGTTCAGTCTCGGTCTATGTACCTTCGGTACAATTCTGTATGTAAACTCTTCTATCTTCTCGATATAAAGGCTTAGTGCTTTTGAAACTTCCAATTCGAACCCAGAGCCCCGATAAGAAGAAGTTCGTCGCTTTTTTTAGCTTGTGCGACGGCTCTGTGTTGAAATGAGACTGATTTATTCATGCTTTTCAAGCATAGCAAACACGTCTCGCAACCGTATATGTTATCAATGTGCCTAAGGCATCAAAAGAGAGGGAGCTAATGATACTTATTGAGTCCATTTGACATCACATTCACTGCTGCCGGATACAGTAAAGGATGGCAACGGATGTAAGTAGGTGAGTACAAACACTAAGCTAAGGCCCGAAGAGATCACTAGATGTGGAGGAAGAGCACGGCCAGAGACTTCAAGGAAGCAAGTAAAAAGGACTTTCGGTGGCCACTAATTTGTGAGAATCTGTCTGTTGAAAGATGGTTTCTGATCTCCACTGTGACATGAGGCTGAAAACAATTCGCAGTGAATACAAGCAACGAGAAACAGGTATCAACCCAAAATTCGCAAATTAAAAGTGACAACTGAAAAAAGGTTGACAATGCTGTTGTGAAACTACATCTTTTAAGGGTGAAGTCGAGCCGAACCGACTTGGAGTGACATTCGATACTGCACTGTCCGGAAACACTTTGAAGCTCTTGGGAAAACGTGCTTCTTAATGGCCGCTTTCGGCCTACTTACATATCGATTACACTGATCTGGTTACAAAGCATCATCACCCAAAATTACACGTCTGTTAATATGCAAGGCATTGCTCTCAGAACAGGCAAGTGACATGGAGGTATCCAGCGATCACGAAAAGCAATATGCTTTCTAGAGATAAGCTGCTCCCTGGGCACAATAACAGTCCAGACCATCGGAGAGAGTGCCCAATTTGAGGGAGGTACGGGAAACATGCCTCAATGAATACAGATATCTCAAGAAATCGATCAAGGACAAGATGACATCTTCGCAGTATTGCTGGGAATACATAGAAAACGGCAAGACGCCTTCTGACTTTCATCTTTACCACAACGGCAGGTTTCCATGTCTATACTGGCTCTGAAAGAAAACAGAAGAGGATGATATGGATTAAAAATCCCAATTTTACCAAGTCGATGATCACTCAGTTATGATTTTGCGTGGCAAACAAAAAATCGTAAGCGATACAGCAAACGGAGTAATAGGCAATTAAATTCGTTCCGAAAGAAAAGCCGTTGTCATTCGCCAGGTTATCAAGAGCCGATATATGACTTCTCTGTGTGAGAAAGTGTTATATAGAAGTGTCCGATGATCTCAAATACGAAATGATGTCTCTCTTTCTTTAGAGGTCTTCTTCAATCAAACTTCTCAGAATCACTGATAAGAGAACGGAGAGCGGTTATCCTCCCATGTCAGAATATGGTCGTAGGTGTCTAGCATCCCATTAACCGGTGCTCCTGATATCATAAAGATCTTGAAGTATTTATACGCAGAATGCTACAATGAAAAGTACCTCTTTCAGGAGAGCAGCTTAGCACAGGTGAAGCAAACATCTGATGGAAATTGCTTTTGAAGGTAGATAGACTCTTTGAATTTCCCCGCTGACATGTGCCTATATCTAATGCATGTCCCCGTGAACTCGTCAGTCTTGTTACTCACGGGAGGGAAGGATAGTCGGGCAGTGAGCAGATACTCGACTTAGTATGAGAGCAGCGGTTCATATCCACTGAAAGTATTCAACTTTGAGTGAAGACAACTGACAGACCGAAATTGTGGTGTCACTATCAGACACGGTAAGCGTATCACACGATCTTTGTGCGAATTATCAACCAAACAAGAGTGAGTGTGACAATTATAACGAGAGAAGTGAAGGACGAATAATGAAACTTCTGAGAATGTTGACTTTCGCATCTCGGAGAAAAGATGTTCCAATTCCCCGCAATGTAGCCGATTGCCGAGACGTTTCTTGGCATGCCCAATCTTACCAGCATCTTCATTTGCCCTTGGGTTCAGGCACGAAATGTAGATTGCATGAATCAATGAGCACGGACTGTAAACAAAGGCAATAAGATGAAATAAACAAAATCCTTCTTAAACGAATGACGGCAGCACTGCGTGGGAAGAGGCTACATCCGAACGAAGATTTTTGTTTGTTCCTGATGCTACTGAAGAGATTGGAAAAGGGGCTTTTGGCCGTTTAATCGTTAGTCACAGCGCGCGCGCTGCAGTATTTGGTTAGTGGGCATACCAAGCGGATAAGGGCAGATCAGTGACTACGAGGCGTGTGTTGCGATGCGATGTGCCTGTCAGGGGTAAATTTCCCGTTCCCGCGAGGAATGAATAGGGGCATCGGTAGTGCCCTTGAAGCGTGGCAGCCGATCGTTCACAACCTGGAACTTGAAGCAAGAAGGACGACGAACAGATCGTGGAACTCATTGATTATAACAAACAAGATCCGGAGTCCGTCCACAATGGCTGCATTGAAGCGAGGAAAGCCTCGAGGTTACATAGATATCTTCATGCTGGAGTATCGTTGGTCTAGACTGGATGAAAGACGATGCAAGGGGATAAAAGAGCGACGAACGGCTCCGATGGCAGGGCATCATCGCAGGTGCGACGTTAATACTCCGGTTATGGCCGTACTGTGAATGAATGTTATCTTTCCCTCTCTTTATCTCTTGATCTGCCCCGTAAACAAGATGCAACAGGTCCATAATCATAACATTCAGGCATTATTGACACTGTCTGACTGTCTCCTATTCGCTCTTAGGCCAGTCCATCTCGCTTGTCCCCTTGCCCTGACGGCTGATTCCTGGTGCTCTCCACTCCACTGCATCAGGCGTAGCCTACCATACCCCTGTACTGTTTAGTTTCTACGGATACGGCCTCGCAGTGCAGCGCAGCAAAGAAGCGGTACGGTTGACTCGAGGTACCACCGCATCCAATTTCACGACCGACGGTCGACTGCAGGAACCACCAAATATTCTATACCTCTACACCAGACGCACTGAACAGGTGAGCACCAGTAGTCTTGACACATTGACAGCTGCATCTGTTCTCAGCACTGTCTGCGACCGAGCACAGCACCCTCAGCTGCAGCGACCGTCACGATCTCGAGGGCCCACCGCTCACCAGACGCCTTCGAAGTAAAACCTGGGGGCACCGCTCTACCTCACCACGTCTACCCTGTAGGAGAACCCTTCCGAGCTGCTCTTGAAATGAAATAGCCCAGCGAACACCTCGGCCCTTGGACGGACTGAGCTTCCATCAGAACAGACGAACAGACGGGAACGGGAGGACCCTGATCAGGCTGCTTGTGCTCAATTGCTGGTGCTGGCGGGCGACTCGAGAACCCTTCCAATGCTTCGAGAAAAGAAAGCTCCCTCGGGTCCAAGGCCGGACTATTCACCGTCCAAGGCGTACGCCAATCTCACTGTCGAGAACCAGCCCCCGGGCCCTGCTGACTTCTACTCCTTTGGCAGACAAGAAAATTACGATCCAGGCGCAGGAGCGCGTACAGGATCTGTGCGAGAACCAACCCTCCATGCCTCGACTCGAAATAACCACTCACTCTTTTCCTTTGGCGGGCATACTAGTGCAGATGAGAACCTAGGCGGATCCTACGAATTCCTACCCTCCCCTAGCTTCGACGACCTTCAGAGCAGTATTGCTACCGCGTCTAATGATTTCAATTTTGAACGACCAAGTGTGATAGAGAGCAGTGTAATAGGTGGGAAACGACCGAACGAAGCAATGAGCACATCTACGGCAGAAGTGAGAGGGAATGCGGGAGGGCGTGTTCCTTCAACTGGACCAAGGCCAGCGAGGGCAGGTTCAATATTACGGCGGCAGAGTACATCAACCCGACAAAGCAGCGTATCCTCGACTGCTTCTGGGGCAACTGGAAATATGGATCCCCCCAGTGCTCCCCTTGCCATGAGGTCCAGGCGGCAAAGTCAATATCCCCCAATATCTGGTAGTGCCACGGCAAATGCTGCCAAAGCTCCCAGAAAGTCCATAGGACCAGGAGTGACAGGTTCGGATTCAGATTATACGCGGGCAGCACAGAGAAGGCGGCCGAGTCTGGCATCAAGTGTATCTTCGCAGGGACTCTCTGATACAGGAGGAGTATCTACGCGTGTCAACATTGGAGGCGCGCCAACATATACGGATGGGGCTCGAGGGCTCACCGCGTCAAGAGCAGCGAAGACGAAATCACTTCAGCCACCTTCAAGGCAGGGCCAGACGCATTTGGCAGCAAAGACGGGTACTCCAGATCATAATAGATCCTCATCCTTTGCTGGCAGATCTCCAGGACGACCCAATGGACGAGGCACTACCACTCCATCCTCCTCGAACAAGCGGATGTCTGTTATGCCCGGGATGCCAACTTCTTCCTCTCATGCCACTGGACTTGGTGCAAGAACAGTCAGTCCTACGGATGCACGAAGGGCGAAGCGGTTATCAGTTCTTCAAGGTCCGCCTCCTATGCCAAACACTCCACCAACTCCTCAACCCGAATCATCTACCATCCGAACATCGTCGAGATCCCCTTCGATGTTACCGAGAAAGGTGTCAACTCCATCTTCGAGCAGGACTACACCGGACCCTAACCGTAAGTCCTATAGTTCTGGTCTTTCGAATGCTTCAAATGCAAGCTATAACACTTCTCGTACTTCGACAGGCTCGTTACAACCTCGAATGCAGCTACCACCATCCTCGTCGAGGCTACCGACACCGAAGCCGAGAAATGTGCATAGTTCGACTGGAAATAATGAAGAGGAGGAAGTGCCACCTGTACCAGCAATTCCAAAAGCATACGAGTCGCCGAAAGACTCGCCAGCAGAGCCACCATTCTTCAAGCGAAAGTCCAGTATGCCTTTCGATGCTAGCAGTATCAATAGCACTTCCACCAATAGTTTGTCAGGGAGAGGTTCGATTCGAGATCCGCCAAAGAACGATCGAGAACCGAAGGTCAGGAAATATGGTCCTACTGCAACGTCAGATGACCAGCATAATAATGCTGCACCTGTCAAAAAGAAGAACCTGCAACCTCTACGTCTCCCACCACTGAATCTGTTGCCATTGAGTACTCCTACAACGGCCAAAATTGCAGCTCTCCAGGACAAGGACACCTCGTACTCGGACGGGCAAACAACACCGCCTCCCCGTCGTGTAAATGCTAAAACTCCAAGCACACCGATGACTGCTTCGAAGGCCTCATTCTTTTCTAGGAAGCGAACGGACTCCAAGGCCGAAGACACACTCTCTCATATGAGAAGCAGTAGTTCAATACACTTCTTGCGATCGGAATCTTCATCTCAACTTGGTGGTAGTGGTCCAGAGACTACTAAGCCCATCCCTATGAATTCTCGGCAAACGAGGCAAGCTGTATCGCCATTTATCTCATCCTCTCTGCCAAAAAATGGCGGCGAGCACTCGTTCATGCCAAGATCTAAGACCAGCGGTGATGTTTCTGCTACGGATACCTCGACCACGGAGCCCCAGAGACCAGCCAGATTAACAGGACCACGTGCCCAAAAGTTATCAAAGCCAGTCAAGAATGACACCCCTACTAGAGCATCAAGTCCAGAAGAGCCTTCAACGCCATCTTCGGGTACCTCCCTCCGTCGCAAGCTAAGCCTCGGCTGGAAGAGGAGCACTTCGAAGAATAACATCAACGCATCACATGCCGCTAGCGAAAGAGAATCCGAATATCCTCCTCAACCGCCAAAGCATGACAACATGCCTCCACCACGTCTACCTGCATCAGCTACTATCAACTCCTCGAACAACCAAAGCGTGCCAAGCCCTAGCCCTAGCGTCAAATCCACAACCTTCCTTGACTCCAAACGACGGAAGAGCTCAATCTCGGGCATGACCATCTTTAACGGCCACGACAGAACACGCAGCGATTCTTGGGGTCCCAACGGCAGCCCCAAGAAAGAGCACCCAACACAAAGCGACAGGCCTCTACCATCTGCACGGTCAACGTCATCTGTCATGCACAAGATGCTGAACTCCAAGAGCTCCAGTAGCACCATCAGATCGACAGATCGCTGGACTGCCGATCTTGACAAAGACGACATGATTGCTGAGTCCGAGGTCAAGAAGCTCGCCACCAGACGCAAAGACACCGAACAAGCAGCTGCCATTCTTGATGCACTGCGCCAACGAGCTGTTCCTCAAGAACGCATATCACCTCAATCAGCCTTGCAGGTCCTCAATCTGAACATCTTTGAGCGTGGAGAGATTGTGGACTACAAAGACGTCTATTTCGCCGGAACACCAAACGCCGCCAAGCACGTTGGACAATTGGCTACTGATACGGCCAACTTTGGCTATGATGATGAGAGGGGAGATTACAGCATCATTGCTGGAGACCACTTATCCTACAGATACGAGATCATTGATGTTCTAGGCAAGGGAAGTTTCGGCCAGGTTGTAAGATGCATTGATCACAAGCTGGGTACGCTGGTTGCTGTGAAGATTATTCGCAACAAGAAGCGTTTCCATCAGCAGGCTTTGGTAGAAGTGAACATCTTGCAAAAGCTGCGCGAATGGGTATGTTGGCTGCCGTTGTATGTTGGAATCGTGACTGACCAGATCCTAGGACCCCAAAAACAAGCACAGCATGGTGAACTTCACCCAAAGCTTCTACTTCCGTGGTCATCTCTGCATCTCTACCGAACTTCTTGACATGAATCTCTACGAGTTCATCAAGTCCAATGCCTTCAAAGGATTTTCTTTGAAGATCGTCCGTCGATTCACCAAGCAGATGCTCAGCAGCTTGTTATTGTTGAAGCAACACAAGGTCATTCATTGCGATCTAAAGCCCGAAAATATTCTGCTCGCCCACCCAATGCATTCCGAAATCAAGGTTATCGATTTCGGTTCCAGCTGTTTTGAGAACGAGAAGGTCTACACATACATCCAGTCTCGATTCTATCGCTCCCCGGAAGTTATCCTTGGAATGACATACGGCATGCCTATCGATATGTGGAGTTTGGGATGTATCCTGGCCGAGCTCTACACTGGTGTTCCCATATTCCCTGGTGAAAACGAGCAGGAGCAACTTTCGTGTATCATGGAGGTCTTTGGTCCACCAGGAAAGCATCTGATCGATAAGAGCACCCGAAAGAAGCTGTTCTTCGACTCAATGGGCAAGCCTCGTCTTATCGTCTCCTCAAAGGGACGCAGACGCAAACCATCTTCCAAGACACTACAACAAGTCCTTAAGTGCGACGACGAGGCCTTCCTCGATTTCCTTGCCCGCTGCCTTCGTTGGGATCCCGACACTCGCATGAAGCCAGAAGAAGCCGTCCGCCATGAATTCCTCACAGGTCAGAAAGCCTCCGCCCCCCTCCCACGCATGGCAGCACGAAACGAGTCTCCCATCAAGAGGACCAACACCGTGGCCACCACTCCCTCCGGCGCACACCGAACTCTCCCCGAACCACCCGCGACGAGCTTCAAGAACGGCACAGCTGTCAGATCGAGAGAGACTTCCGGATCGAGCCCTAGCAAGAACACCGTACCACCTCGACGACAATCAAATATCAATGGTCTGTCCTCAGCAACGGGTAGCAAGCGTACGAGTACTGGCGGCAGTCTAGCACCTGGAAATAGCGGTCTACCACGTGTCACCAGAAGCGTTAGTGGAAAGCTGGAGGGCGGCATGGCTTCTGCAGGGGCAAGTGCGGCTATGAATAAACGTGCATAAGCTCATGAGGAATGGGATCATGTTATATCATGATGGATGGATGGATGGATGGTTGGGCTTGGTTGGGTACATGTGAACATGAACAAGAGCATGAGCATAGACATGGTTGGCATGATGGAAGGATTCGCTGGCTGGCATGAAATGGCTCTTCTCCGTTATTTTCTGAGATGATCAGGAACCTGCCTATCGCATGGATGGATGGATGCATTGTCATTTTCGGCGTATCGCTTCTTTGGTTGTTGTTCGAGTCGTTCCTTCACATACCCCTTTTTACTTCTTTTGCTCTCGCGTTTTGAGCTTCTGGAGCTTCAGGAGCTTCGGCTTCAGCTTCTAATTTTTACTTCTTCTTCTTCTTGCTTGCAAATTCAATGAGAGTAAACTACTTCTCAGAATCGGGGTTGGGTGGCTATTGATGATTGATTGGCGTTTTGTGAGCGTTGCCCATAAGCTGTCAAAGACAGAGATGGGAGGATGCTTGGTCGAATGGTGGTTACCTTTCTACTTAAATGAACGTCAAGTAAAGCAAAGCAACGCTTACAAAATGAATGAGCAAGTACCTCAAGCTAGCAAAGCAAGGCAAACAGGCAGGCATAGAAAGGGTGTCATTTGTGTTTCTTCTTATGCGATGAGTGGTGGGTTGGAAGTGGTTTGGTTTGATGATGAAAATATGTATATTAATGTCTGTGTTCGGGGGGTTTTCTTTTTCTACTGAGAGGGGTTGGCTTTTTCGAGGGAATGGCATTGCTCTGCTTAGCTTTGCTCCGGTGATATGGTTGGTGTTGTAGTGGTATTGTGGTCCTGACGAGGTGGTGATGAGGGGTATGAAGTGAATTGGAATGGGGCTGGGATTAGATGAGGGGTTGAGTGAGGAGAGGGTGAGGTGGGGAGCGGGGGCTGAAGG